>OMLP01045830.1:93130-104328 GCA_900302685.1 Spondyliosoma cantharus
CCTTGGGTCTTTTTTTTTTTTTTTTTGTTTTTTTTTTGGGGGGGGGGGTTGTAATGTTTTTTCAATATTCTGACAAATCGCACCTTTTAAATTCTGAATGACATAAAAAAGTTAAGTTGAAGATAAATATTTTCTGTCTGCCTTTAAAAAATACTTCCATTTTCTTCATGTGGCATCACCGAAAATTCTCCAAAAGTTAGACCCACACGTAGACGCATTGCACACATAGAAGTAAATATATAAAACCTGTATATGAAATATGGCAAAGAAATCTTTTGCCACTGTATCTTAAGCTCATATGATGATCGTTTTCATGCTCCATATAATCACATTACTGTTGTTTGTTTACATTTTTGTTTACATTTTTTTTTTTTTTTACACCATTTATTAAAAAAAGTGTCTCCTCTTCTGGTTGTATTTACTTTCCTTCTGGCAATTACCTTCATGATATAGGAATGAAGCGCACATTGTTGTTATAATTGGTGGTAGTATTAATAGTGAGAGTAGAAATAATGTATTTCTAAAACCAATGCTCTGGTCCTGACTTTATTTTGAAGGCCAGACACGCCATATCCTGTCTCTGATTGCTGACGGGGTAACTTGACGCATGAGGGGTCCCCTCCCTTGTTTCTGCTCGGTGATCATCTGATTTGCCTGGCTGGACAGGGCATCAAACATGTGATCAATCCTCTTGTTGCTCTTAAAATCAGTCCGGCTGAACCCTTCAAATCTTTGATAGAGATCATTTACGTATTTCACGTCATACGTAGTTATGATAAATGTCCTTTCAAGGGGCTGAGTATTATGATGATGCCCCCCCTCATGTATGCCATGCACGTGTTAAGAACAGTCAGTATCAAGCGTGATAAATACGTATTTTTTTCTAAAATTATACTTGTGGATGTGGTGGAAATGATTATGAATGATTATGCAACATCACATTAATACCATGTGAAGGTTGCCTCTGAGTCACTCATGTAGACTGACTTTAATAGGCTTTTGGGTGTGTCTGGAATAATCTTATCATGGAGGTGCTTTTATGTAGAGGTAATTTTTATGTGCCCCTTTGATTATATTGGATGCACACTGTAAAACGTCTCTAAACTGTGCAGGATTATTACAGCTGTCTCCGGTCTGTGAGATCCATGCATACGCACATGCATGCGCGCTTGGCTAAAGAGTGACATCCAGTGGCTGGTGGAGGTTTAGCAGGGACATGTGCGATGGGACATTGAGAACATCTACAGGCTCAGATGAGTAAGTGCAGCGTTCATGTTTACCGTTGTTATTTATGGTCTTATGAAATGTCAGATATCATTTAGTCACATTACTCCAATTCTGTAATTATAGAGGGTCCATCATGACTGAATACATGAACCTGTTTCAGTATTATCTGCACTGTAGTTAATGTATAGCATGAGGCTTCTCATATTTCTATTTCTAGTGTTCTGAGGAATGGGTCTTTTAATGTCTTTTTCAAAATACATACATAGTTGTCACATATCATTTAATGCCCATATTTTACAATTTTTGTTTGATATTTTATACATTTTTAGCTTTACACTCTTATTTCTTCTTATCATCTATTCCATATTTTATGTTTTCTTATCATTTCTCCATACCGTGATATTTCTATTCTAGAATGAGAAACTGTAACATAACCCAAATTCCCCCTCAGGGATCACTACGTATTTCTGAGTCAGATTATTGTGATCTGTTTTATATTCTTATCAAAAAATGCCAACAACAACAAAAAAAAATTAGTATTCATTTTTTCAATGTCACCTGTTTTGTTTGTCGTTGTGTTTTTTTTGGGGGCGGGGGTTGTTTGCATGGAGGTGCTTGAATAATCCATTTAAAGACCCCCTGCATCCTCGACTTAGCCCAGTCTTGTGGAGCTTTTGTCTCACCTTAAATAATTGAATCGGTCTTCAGTTTCTTTGGAGAGTTTTGTTGTCCAGCAATCACCTACATGCTGTTCGTGAGCCCTTTCTAACAGTGAAAGTCTGTTAAAGTGAAGAAAAGAAATACATATATACGACAACATTTTGTCCCAAATATATTTGCTTATATCTAACACAACCAACAATGACTTTACCCTACGCAGTTACATTATGTGTTGTGCGTATCTAATTAGTACATACTTGTTTAGCAGCTGTATTGAAATGCATTTAACAACTCATACAACAATAAAAACAAACAAACAAAAACATAAATAAATAAACGCTGTCATAGTGACTAAATTATGTTTCTGTTTGGAAGCTTTCTGGAAGAAACATAATTACTCAAACACGGCTAATCAAATCACTGGAATCAGATTACAGCTCTGATTTAAATCTCCGAGTCTGAAAAGGAGATCTTGGCCTTATTCTCTCAAGCAGAATTGATTAGACTGCACAGCTACTAATATTGGAAATTGTCTTGTGTAGTAATTAGTAGTAAGCGTAAAATGAACTATATTGAAGTCTAAATAATGTAGTAGGAGCAACACATTTTGACGTTCCATTTGTTTTTCGGTTTCTGATTGCAGATAATACGTATCAACATGTTTCTGGAATGATCATAAAGCAGAATGAAATTAAGATTACAGCTAAAAAAAAAACAGAGGACGTACACTTTTACAGTTTACTGTAGAGTCGGTCTAAACTGTACTAAGGGCCCCTTTTGACCCCTCTCTTGCCTTGGCTGCAGTTTTCAATACTCCCTGTCTCCTGCAAGTACCCTCAGTGCAATGTGCAGACTGCATGTGTATGCGTTGATCAGCCCTCAGTGATGATCAGTGCAGCAGCTTCCATTTGCCCTGTGGGAAATCCAGGATGCTAGTATTTCGATTTTTTTTTTTTTATATAATGACAAGATCCTGTTAGTGACACATAACCTCACTCAAAACCTGCTTAGGCTTAGGGGAAGTGGAATAAAAAATGCATTTTGCTCCCTGTAATATGAAAAACAGACCTTTGTGTTGAAACCCTGTGGACACCTCACGTGGGTTTTTGGGGTTGTGATACAAGGCTTAACAAAGTCTGGGGATTATGTGTTTTCTATATTCTCTTGATATGTAATAGCCCACAGCATGCTACCTCTTACATAAATCCTCAGTGTTAGCAGGAGTAATAATGCCCTGTAAATGTATTTATTATTATGTCTTTTGCTGTGGATTAGTAACCCCCCCGGTCACTTGTTATAACAGGATAACGTGACCTTCTGTGTCATCTGGCCTGTCCTTCATCTGTGTGTTTTGACAGCTCCTCTCCTCCTCCTCCTCCTCTTTTTGTTTCCCCCCTCACACAGCCTCTCGTTTCCCACAATGCTCAGCGGACATCACCACCAAGATGGCCGACGCTATGGAGGAATATGAGAAAGAAGCTGGCTGCGTCCCTATTCTCCATCCCGAGGTATGGTCCCTGGGCTTCACGCCTTCGCGTGCACCCATGAACTCACATTAAACGTATAACACCCGTCCGCGCGTGGGTGGCCGCGTGGTTTTGCCGTGCTTTTTGGGAAACTCCGATGCCCCCTGCAACACCACCGGTGGGGGTGGCAGGTAGCTAACGATGCTAAGGCTGCTAACGCTAGCCCCCCTCCTCCTGCTGCATAGCAAGCAAACGCTGGGCAGATGTTCGTGTTAATGTGAACGTTAAGCTAGGTGGTGCCTTCCGTGGTGGCGACGCCGCGCAGCTAGTAAACAAGACTGTAAGCTGTGTGTTTGAGGCGGCCATGGAAAAAAGTAACGTTGATGCCTAATCCTTGCAGTCATACGACGTTAGCTTTGTAGCTAAACTGGTCGAGCTGGCTGGTTTAGCTGCGATGGTGTAAATTGGGGTCAAGTGTACGTAGGTATGTTGAGCTGTGGTGTCCACTCAGCGACCACAACAAGTTAACGTTGATATCAACGGATGTGGAAAATATCCACTTTATTCTTGAGGACCACATTCGCGTGTCAGGACGAAATGTTGCAGTCACCCATCAGCTAGCTAACCTGCAGCACTTCCACTTTGTTGGGGTTGTCAGCAACGCTATCTGTCTTTTTTTATTTTATTTTTTATTTTATTGTTTAGCCTTTTTCGTTTCTGTCATCTAGTATCGTTGAAAATATTTCTTTGTGAATGGTTTTAAAATATTCTGAGCCAAGACAAATACATGTGTCGTTATTGAGTTGTGCAATAAAGAACAATGACCAGCTTATATTGCTTCAAAAATGACGTATTAAGTAAATGGCAGTAACGTGAGCTGTAGCACACATGCTAGCTAACCAGGCAGGACCGTATTCCCCCCCATTAACTCTGCTGTATGTGTTTTTAGGTTTTTGTTATCAGTTGTTATTATCTTTGCTTGGCAGGTTATCTAATCACGAGGACGATCTCTGTCTGATATGCAGTGGTTTTCCTTGGTGACAGTTAGCTTGCTCTTTTTCTCAGCAGTTCTGTTGTCTTTACTGGTTTTTCAGTCAGCAAGTAAAAGGAACGTTAGGCTAATTTACCTCTGGTAAGCTAATCCTGGCAATGTGCAATTCAAATGATTCATGTCTTTAATGTCCAGCCAGCCCCCAATATACTGAGAGATCAGCTACATAGTGTAAAATAGGTTGAAAGGGTAGTAGTCTAGTGATTTATAATATGGGTTTGGCTGTGTTATGCTAAAAGTGTCTTGGGAATCTTGTTCCCATTCTGGCTGGTGATCCAAAATGTTCAATTTTAAGCACTGAATCTAATAGTCCTGTTCACACTTTATGCCAATGTGAACCTTAAGTGGCAATATTTCTACATGCAGTCAAATTGCCACAAGTAGATTTGCTCCCATGGCAGTATTTTATCCCGGTTCAAACATGATCCAATAATAACAGAATGTGATTAAATGAACCTGAATGGCTGGATTTTTAAATAGGGCTGCAACTGACAATTATTTTCTCGATTACTCGTTTAATGTTTTGGTCTTGAAAATGTAGGAAAATCGCGACGGGGAAAAAAAAAAATGTTAATTGTGTTTTGTCTGTGTTTAGTTTCTTTCTGCACAAAAGAAGTAAACCCAGACAAAGGAAGCTAGTATCTTGTAATGTCATCCTGCCTTTTATTCAGCAAGTCTGTATGACTATAGACCAAACCTGCCTGGTTTCTTTTTGAGTGACGTTTTTTTTTTTACTGTTACCATAGAAGCTGCAGTGAAACAAAATACCACTTTTTCAACCGAAACAGTTGGGCTATACCCACATACAGTAAGTTGACCTGAATCGGTCCACATATGACATCAAATGTTCCTCCCAGCCAAGGTTGAATGCAGGTTGGAGTGAACCAATTTGTCTGTTAAGACTGATAATCTGATTTAATGTTACTATTAATACAGCTGTCATTTCACCTACAACCTCACTTAAAATGAGAGATAAAGAGACACCAGGAAGTGTTCAGGTGTAGACTGTTAATCACCTTGCTGTTAATTCTTCCTGACTGTTGTTAATTCTTTCCTCTGTGAGACTTGGGGAGAAATCACATTTACCACAGAGGAGGATGCTCCTGATTAATGGAAATGTAATTACCCTCCGTCTTTTGCTCCCTTGAGACAATGAATTCCCTCTTTAGTTTGTTTGTCTGGATGTCACTGCTTGACCTGAATGTGAAGTCTGAGACACCAGAGACCAACTTTTTGGCTTCAGTGGATAGTACAGGTGAGGTAAGACAGTCAAGGTGGGAAGAGAGAGGGGACAGCATTCAGCAAAGGACCACAGTGGTAAGGACACATCATGAGGCATACTCACTGCCAGGTGAGCTACCTGGGCCTCCCGACCTCAGACAAACGTAGGCTACATCCAAACCAGTACATTTTTGTTTTATAACCCCATAACTTGTGCTATGTTTATGCCTAGTGTCCACACTGATCCAGCATTTTTACAGCCCTTAAAACCATAAACACTGCCAACTTTGATTCAGTTTGGTGTTGCAGACCTTATTGTCCATGCAAGCAGCTGTTTTGCAGTTACATTCTGCATTCTATAATGCTGCTGCTACTGCCTACATGTGCAGGGGAAAGCTGACATTCGAGTGATTTGCAACAATCACTTTTCCAGCTGAATTATCATCCCTACAGGGTGCGCCTGATTTGGGAGAGGCCAGTAAGAACTGCTGCCTGCTGGGATCATTTTACCAATGAAGTATTGGTTTGAGAGGAATGGTGAGAATACTTTTGAATGCCCACATTGGCCCCAATCAACCTAGGACTGGGCGATATATGCATGTTATAGTGTTATGGTGATATGAGACTAAATACTGTCTTAGACTTTGGTTAATGTTATCGGGATTTGACAGTTAGTGTTGTCCTTACCTGTTTTTTAAGGCTTCATTAAAATCAGTGAAATCAGTTAAATGATGTCGTTTTCTGAACTTAACAGTATCTTCTGTATATGTTATGATATTATGGAGTGTTTGAGGACTGGGAGTATTTTGTGTACAGTGCTAAAATGCTCACCAGGAAGGAGATTGTTTTGTCTTAGACAGCTGTTTTAGTGAAGTAGTCTTGTCAGGCAGGATTCTGTTTTCCAGTTGTAGTTTTAGTTCTGAACATGTATACAGAAAAAACACAGGAAGAGAAAGGTGGCATACCATTGTCTGCTCAAGTTTAACCCACACAAGCACCAGTGGCACAGATTGAAGAGGTAAAAATTTAGCCGAAAGCCTGACATGGTGCGGTTAGAGAGTTTAACTGTCTGCTATGAGTTCAGAGGTACCACAGCTTCTTTTTGTTATTGCACAGGAGCATTCAGTATATGACCTTTTGGCTGTATATCTGCCTGTTATATTGAAGGAATGTGTCTGGCGGTAGTAGCTTTATCATAAATGTAGTTTATTTTCCTTTATGCCACTTTGCCTTTACAGACTTGGCACAAAGTTGCTCCTCGTTTCAGCAGGGTGCTGCTTGGAATCTGGGTCATTTTAAGAGCAGAGTCAGACTGAATGTATGAGGCACCTGAATTAGAGCATTGGATGTTTGGTTGCACACTCAGAAGGGCTGTGCACCTTTTTCACTTTTAACCAGTGCAACATGTAGAGTGTAAACATTTTCCCTCTCCGGGGATGTAAGGGATTAATGTGCCCTGCTTCCAATCTCATTTGAAAATGCAAATGAGCATTCTTCCATAAAAGGCACATAAAGGTGGGGGATATACTCAGCCACTTGATGTGATACTCCACTTGTAGCACAGAGTGGAACCACTTATTCTGTTTATTTGGAATGTTCCCATTATTTCCATCATAAAACAGTGTTTCCCCTCTGCTTTCCCCTGATCCAGGGATGCAAAGCGTGCAGTGGATATTGAATTAGTCCCTCGAAATGGCTCTCATTTCAGATCAAATTGGATTGTGAGCTATGGCTACAGCCAGCAAGAGAGAAAATACAATTTTCCACAACAGTTAAATCTAGTCTCAGCAAAGTAGTCATTGCAGATTCAGTGAAAGGGTAATTCTGATTATTATTTTTGCTGGATTTTTCCCAATTGAAATCTAAACGTTGATCTCAAACTGTTTTTATAGTACTGTTGTAGCTAGTACTACTCCTACTCCAATTTTAGGTGATTCTGCTGTAAATAGAACATCAACTAACAATTATTTCCAGTATTAGTTTCTCCATAAATCGATGAATCATTTTGTACAAAAAAAAATGTGGAAAATGTTTGTCACAATTTCCCAGAGCCCAAAGTGACTTCTTCAGATGGCTTCTTTTGTCCAGCCAACAGTCCAAAACCCCCAAACTCTTCATGTATTATTAAAGAAAATCGGTATAGTTGTACAGTATTAGTATATTTAAGAAGCTGGAACCAGCAAGTGCTTGACATTATGTACATGTTGAATGGTTGAAAAGATTAATCAATGATCACAATAGTTGGCAACTCATTTTCTTTCGATTGAAAAGCAATGAACTGACTGATATTTGCAGCTATAGCTGTAAACCAGTTTAGCTGCATTTTCGTAAATGGTGCTGTCTAACATTTTTAGCTCAAGGCACGTGACCTCCAGCACCCCAAGGAGAGGTTGCCATATGTCCCACTGACCAGCTCCATTGACAAAAGCCAAGCCTGCTGCCTCTCTGAGCAGACGAGATTCCCAACCTAAAAATCAATGATTAGTGTGAAATGGATAATATGCTTAATTGACAGTATCATTGCTTCTGCCTGCCTCGTTGTTGTCTGCACGACCAGTATGCAGGTATGTAATTAGGGGGCGAAAAAATGCAGACTGCAATTATCACTACAGTTACAAATGCCACCATCGGCTTTTTAGAGGACAGGAGGGGATGAGGACCGGGAGTGAGGGTGTTGTGACTGGTAAGGGGTCAAAGTTTATATCCACCATAGGTTGAGATGGAGAAAATGATTTAACAGCTGGTGTTTTAGCGCCAGGCCCTCTTCCCCCTTGTCCCTCGACTGACAGGAAAGCAGTTACCCTGGTGATGAATTGTGAGAACTTTCTCTCAATTGAATATCCAGGTGAGGGAAGAGTCTGAGTTCCACATTTATCCTGGGCCTCTGTTTTGTTAGCCTGTTGTAGGAAACACAGTCATAAAAAGCCACTCTCACCTGGCTCCCCTCGTTTCTCTGGCAGCTAAACTTGTCTGAATAGCACATGGGGTAGTTGAAACAGATTGTATGGATTTATAAATGACCGCATCTTGGCAGAGAAAAGCACAAAAGCCTCCTGGCAGCTTTAACACTTTAAAAATACAGGAGTAAGAATATGAGATGGTCACCTTCATATCGCCTCTGTCACATCCT
This sequence comes from Spondyliosoma cantharus, assembly GCA_900302685.1. Classification (NCBI taxonomy): domain Eukaryota; kingdom Metazoa; phylum Chordata; class Actinopteri; order Spariformes; family Sparidae; genus Spondyliosoma; species Spondyliosoma cantharus. The sequence goes on from OMLP01045830.1 coordinate 101,886, forward strand.
CCCTCCTTCATCCTCCTCAGTCTGATTTAGTCCTTAAAATAAAATCCCTCTTCTGCTGGCCTTAGCTTCTGTTTTTCTTATTTGTTACTTGTATTATCATTGAAGTATCACAGCCATATAAATATTGTTTTCCTTTACAATCGCTGACTTGTAAAGTTTAGGATTCTGGACCTAAAGCTTATTCTACTGTGAGTGACTGGTATTTAACACGACACGTTGGCGCCCATGTAGTGCGTAGTAGTTGTCATTTACAGATGGTTTATGAGGTCTGAAATTATGACATGACATCGCTGCATGTATATCCAGGTGTGCTTAACATTTTGGTTATGCTTTTAAAGTGACTATGTCTGCTTAAACCCACAAGGACACCAAGTTTCAGTGGTGTGTTTTTCTTCTGTAATTTCATGTACTTTCTATCAAAAACTTAAGTCAGGCAGGAAATATTAAGATGATACAGTGAGGGTTTTGTGAATGTATTTTTAGTTCATGTTTTGGTGCACAGAGCTATAGTTATTCATGGTCGGCACTACGGCCGAAATCTTCTGTCGCAGGATGTGTAATTTAATATCACAGTAATGTAATGATACAGAAATTGTTCTGCAAAAGTGAGCCATTAAAAAAGTCACACATATTAGAGACACAGTACTGCCACCGACTGTCGCTGTCATGACATGTGAGTCCTGACTACCTATGCTAGGGAACATAGATGTTATCCGTGCAGGTTTCAAACTTTCGAGAAAAATCAGTTTTCCAAAAGTTGTAGGAGTGGAATGCATTCATCACATTTGTTTACACCTTAAGGAGACGCATGTGTTTTAGTGAGCAACACATAACCTTTTTATGTTTACAAGAGAACTCCACAGGGCACCTTCAAGTCTGCTACCGTTGGTTGTTTTCACCGGTTATAATGACAATTGCTGCTGGCAGATTTACTCAACTGCAGCTAAAATTATTATGAGTTCTGTGAGTCAGCAAAGAAGGCAGAAGAGTGTTTTGGCTGTTGTTATCTGGCTGCTGTTGTCTGGTAAACATGAGCTGTAGATTCACAATGTTTGGTTCATGCTGAGTCTATCTGCTCTTCATAAAAGACTAACAATTTATTGTGTACTTTGCATACATGCCATGGATCTAGGAGTCAAGTCTGACACCTAGATCCATGGCATGTTGTGTAATTAGCATAACCGGCCAGTTGTGCAAATGTTATCAATAAATATAACACCATTTAATCAAGTTGTGACATAAGATTACACTTGACCATGAGCCAGCATGCCCGATACGAAGCAGTCAAATGGACTGTAGCCGTCAATAATGTTAGATTCACATCTGTGCTTTTCCGGTAGGGCTGGGCGATATATCGAATATACTCGATGTATCGCGGCTTGTTCTCTGTGGAATGTAGAAAATGACTATATCTTGAATATTCGAGTGTACACTCAATTATCACGCAGTTGCTTTTAGTCGCGGGCATTGAACTACAGGTTTTTCTCACTCTTTCTCATCTCTCCGCACAGAGAGATAAAACAAGCGCACCTAGTTACGTACATCACATTCTGTCGTGCGTGCAACGTCATACACCCGGCAGCATGTAGCAGCAGAGATCCCAGGTAGCGGCAGCAGCAGGAGGGAGAATTAATTCCCAAGAAAAACAACGCACGATCCATCGTCTGGCAGTGGTTTGGGCACAAGAGGGAGGACGTTGAACAAATAACCGTAATATGTTAAGTTTGCCGCAAAAGCGTCGCAACAAAAGATGGTAGTACAACAAATTTATATCACCATTTGAGAACCCACCCGCTAGAAAACGAAGAGTGCTTGAAACTCCGCACGAGCGCATATCCAGCCAGTGCCATATCAAAGAAAGTGCCGAAGCAAACAGCACTGACGTAGTTGAGTCTGGCGTCTTCTTTTTCCAGAACAACACCATACGACAAAAACAGTCAAAAACAGGAGGTGACGTCCGCAGTAACCCACCACATAGCGAAAGACGTGGCCCCAGTGAGTGTGGTTGAAAATTCGATTCAGAAAGCTCATCAACACACTTGACCCAAGATATAATCTACCTAGTCGCAGATATTTTGCATATTTTTATAACTTTTTATTTATGCCATACATTTCATACAGAAGAAACCAAAACTAAAGCTGTGAACTTTTCATTTTGACCATTTGATTTCCTATTATGCAGCTAATTTTTATTTTACTGTTTTTTGAAATGACCTGTGTGACATCCTGCACATAAGTGCATTGTATTTCTTTTAAAATATTGTACTGGCATTATGCACAAAATGTGCACTTTAATTTAGTGTTATTTTGATACGTCATATTAGTTACATCATGCATAAAAGCCACTTTATTTGTTTTTAAATGACATGTTTGTGCCACTGCTTAATAACTGTTTAATAAATACAGTTTTGATACATTTTTTTAGTTGTGATTTTACCCTTTT
>OMLP01045831.1:0-36722 GCA_900302685.1 Spondyliosoma cantharus
TTTTGTCAAATACAGTTGTAGAAATCAAAGAGGAGTTCGATTACCGATGTTCTTCGCAGGAAATTCTCTGTTTTTGTTCACCTTATTTTTCTCTGCAGGGAAATAAATGTGTCTTCAACCTGTGTCGAGGCTGCTGTAAGAAGAAGGCGTACAAGGAGGTCGCAGACTGTCCAAGTCAGTACACACACACACACACACAGTGCAGATTTTTTACAGAATTATGTGTACATCCAGGCTATAAATCAGTCATAAAGATCAGGAGATTTCACTTTTAGTGCTGGTTTTACCCTCCTTGTCTCAGTCTAGCTGTTTAATCATCACCTCCGTTTGATTGACACCCGGAGGCTTGACATAGCAGAGTCCATTTGAACTGAAACAAACAGGCTAGATGTGACAGCATGCTAAGTAAGCAGTGTCGAAGGCCTGAAGTGTGTTTTGTTATATTTTGCAGACTTAATCAGCAAACTGAAAAGAGATCAAATACTGAAAATAATCTGTATGTTCTCTGGTTAACAGGCCACGGGCTGAGGTTCAAGACCAAGGCAGAGAAACAGAAAGCTGAGCGAGACGAGAAGGAGGAGGACTCTGCGACAGAGACGACGAAGAGCAGCAGCTCTCCTCAGCCTCTCCTAGATCCAAGAACAGAGCTGCAGGAACAATCCCAGACACAGCTGCCACGATGAGCACGACTGTGGCTCTTTCTACATGCACACACCATACTCGCATTGCCTTTGAGTGTTCACACAACATTTCACTCACAACATGTTCAGCTCACAGCTGATTTTGGCTGTCCTGTTCATTCTGGCAGCTGAGAGATGCAGTTCGAGCCTTCAAGTTAAAGTTAGTGTGTGCATGTAGAGGTAGCCAATGATCAGTCAGGACATACAGCTGCTTAGTGACCTCCAGGAGGGGACTGATGGTGCGGTGTGGATGGACTCTGATCAGCTGACCAAATCCATAAATTAACAGTTTCAGGATGATGATTGGCTCTAAAGGCTTTTTTTTTTTTTCTCTTGTTTCCTTGTTGGGACAAAAGTGAAAGTTGCTTTTTTTTAACTCCATCTTTTATTTTAATGGCAAAGATTTTATGAGGAGTTTGTATGTTATTTTACGCAGGGTTGTTACTGAGCCACCAAAGTAAAAAGATCCAGTCACTTCCAGATTCATGGAGAAAATGGCTCGTCCTCACAGGTTTTATTTCTGTCATTTAAGGTCAAGAATGTGGTTGCATTTTAATTCTTAAGTTAACCTATTTATTTCGGGTAAAGGTTTGCCTTGTGTATGTGCCTTTTTAATGAGAAGTACCACTGCCTATCCAGATAGGAACTTGAGCTCATGAGGGAGAAAACGGGTAAAAGATATCATAGTGGTGCTCTATCTGCTCTTGTCTAAGACTTGCTCAGTGACAACACAATCCAACAGACGTGTATTTGAAGTTGATTACCTGTATAATTGTGTATACAGTGTACAAAGAAACACTGACATTTTGGGAAAGATGGGGTTTTTTTTCGTCACTGAGGTAAATAAAAAGCCGTTTATCAAATTTATCTCTGGAAGTGTTCAGTCCAGCTAAGCATCAAGTTGGCCTGCCTTCAAAAAAAGACAAAATATAGCAGACATCTTGTGCCACAGATGACCGCTGGCTGTGCTGATGACTAGGTTGCTTGAGACAACATGTTCGCTGTGGAGACTTCTCTTTTTTTTTTTTTTGATAGAGGAGAGTCTTCATGTGAAGGTAGCGGAAACATTTCAATTTTCTTAACTGAATTCAAAGACGGGTAACTGATGTTAATCTTCTCATCTGAAGCCCCCTGAAAATGTTTTTTAAAAACAGTATTTCTCTATACAATCAAATAATATTGACAAAATTGGAAACAACCAGGTTTGTAAGAAAATCCTCTTGGGTATAATTTATCCCAAACTAAACACTGTGTGGGTGTCAACAGCTGTAATCAGATACCTATGTAGATGTTAATAACCATGTTTGGTGCACAGATGTTTTTATATTGTATCTCCATCTACATTACAACCGGTGAAAAGAGCAGTGACAAAAGTGAATACAGAAATCTGTTGTGTAGTAACCTTAAACTTGTCAAGCTCTGGCGGAATATTCAGAAGATCCGTTTTCAGGGGCTTTAACGTAAATCAAACCCCAAAATGTTGGCTCTATCAGTGAATCGTTGCCAACATGGTAATTATTTTTTTTTATTTTACTAAAGAATACATCTGGTAGACCTTACCAGCCTTCATGCATTGTCTTGTTTTTATTGATGATGCATGCAGAAGACGTGCCTGGAGTTTTCACTTCATTCAAGTTGGGTTTAACATTTCTCCTTCAATGAGGCCTTCAGCTCAATCCTGGCAAAGTGCAGGATCAGCAGCTAATGACAATACCCCTGAGTCGAGGTGAGGTGGGTCATCTCACCTGAGCCAAGGCCACATCATAAACAATGAATTTGTTATGATCAAATATCATGTATTTAAGGAGTGTTAAGATAAAGTCAAATGTGTGTGACGTAGATAACCACCTCAGCCGCTTCTTTTCCTGTGTGGCTATGAATCCGTTTTCATTACGTCAGCTCCTTTTTGCAGAGGCACTTCTGGAGCGATCTGATCAGGCTTTTCAGAACAAAACATGCCAAAGAAGAACATGTTAGCATGCTGCAGTTTGTAATATATGATTTTCATGGCAATTAGTAAAATGGCCATTAAAGTGAAATTTTATACGGAAAAATTAAACAGTAAAATAATTCTACAAGTTTTGCTTTGGGTACGAAACAGAAACCCTAGTAACCTTATTACCTAAAGAACATACACAGAACACCCCATGACTTTATTTCATGCAACACACAAGGAAAGGGATCTCAATTAAAAAGATTAAAAAAGAAAGCTAAAACTAATGAATACATAGTTGCATAATTAAACACTTACAATGCAATCGTGTGAACTCATTGCAACTTTATCCACTTGATAAATTATACAGATATTAAACTGCTCCACCAAAACATTTTATCACTGTGATGAAGTTACCTCTGGAGAAAAAGTATTGGCAGCAGTCTGGTTAAATATCAGTAGCATGAAAAGCTGTGAACTTCTTATTCTCACACATAGCAGAGCTGTGATGTTGAACATATACAATCACTGTTTGATTTATCTGAATGTAGAAGTCTTGCTGTTTCAGCGTATTCAGAGCGCAGCTTTTAAAAGTGATACACTGACAGTCAGACTAAAATGAACTCAGAGAAGTCATTCCTGTCATGTCTCTGGATGGATGAATCTTTAGGACAGCCTGCAGCACTGCCAAAGTGCCCACAGCGGCTAAAGCCTGCATTTCAAACTGAAGCCAAGGAGTGTGAAAGACATGGGTGTTAACCAGGCATGTGAGAATAGAAGGAGGTAATATTGAGTTGCACTGTGTTGAATTGTAGGATTCAACATTTTTGGAACATTATCCATTTAAGACCAAAATCACACAAAATGCCAATTTCTGCATAATGATGGCATTTTAAAAATGGCTGCACTGGATTCTTAAGATGATCGGAAAGATGCAATGACCCTTGTGTGACAGGAAGGCCCAGTGTGTATATTCTGTTTTTATGAACGATGATGTTGGTTCTTGAAACATGTGGTCTCTTAGAATGACGTGCAGTTGTGCTTGTGCTGACCAAGATTTTTCCAAAAGATAGAGGGACTAAAACTGATGCTTCAAAGCTTTATTGCAAATGATGTAATTGAACAAACCAGGGTACATGTTAAACCAGCATAAAGGAAACATGGACTGACAGTTCAACAGAGAGAAACTATAGAGCAAGGCAGGGTGGAAGGTGAGTAGACTGGGCGGCTTTAGCTTCTTGGAAGTTTAGACCTCAGCAGAGGTTTCCTCGCTGCGGTGAATGTTTTCACTGATGAAGCTCAGATAGGGGGACACCTTGGCGTAGACGCTAGGTTGGCCTGCGAGACCACAACCGTTGGGACTCCCATAACTCATGATGCCCACCTGCACGAAGCCACTGGTTGCACGACACATCAGCGGACCACCAAAGTCCCCCTTAGGAAGCACAAAAAACACATACACACTCATTACATAAATCTGTACACTTTGTGTAACAAGATTTTTTTTACAGGTCTGGAAATGTCATGGTAATTATAACCACCCAATATATCTAAACATTCTTTGAAATTACCCCTGCATTATGAACAGTTTCCTCAACATGTATTTAAAATCACCACAACATTATTTTATAATCATACGGAAGAGGATTAGGGCCACATGTGAATTTTTTTTTGGAGTTCTGACTTTAAAGTCAGAATTCTGAGAATAAAGTCAGAATTCTGCCACAATTCTGACTTTAAAGTCAGAATTCTGAGATTAAAGTCAGAATTCCTTAATTGCCTACTAAGACTGACTTTAAAGTCAGAATTCTGAGATTAAAGTCAGAATTCTGAGAATTATGGGTAAACTCCCTGTAAGGAACCCACTTCAGTGAGAGAGTGACACAAGAGAGTTACATGAAGGAGGGGAGGCACAAAAAACCCGAATATGCTGGATTTATTGGAGTTTCTGGGTCCCAGAGGAAGCCATTGCAGTAATGGAAGAGCAAAACACGCAGAAACTCTCTCATGTGACTCTCTCACTGAAGTTGGTTCTGACTTTTTGTTGGAGAATAGTGCTACTAAAGGTGGAACTGGAACTGTGATTTTTTTAAATGAATTAAAATAAGCATTAAACAGCTCTTTATGCAAACAGTTATCTGGTAAGAGTGTATGATCTCTCCTCCCCGTACTCATGCAGCAGGGATTGGAGATTACCGCTGCTCGTTCATTTGGTGACATAGAGAGGAGGGAGGGGATAGCTCACTGCAAAACGGACGAGCAAGTCAGCTGACACGACGACATCACATACATCAGTGTTGGCTACTCCACAGCTACTTAGTGTAGGCCAGTGCCTCCCAACCTAGGAGTCATGCGGCCCTCATATATAATTAAATGTATAATTCACGTTCAACTCACTTTGCAGCCGTCCTTGCCTCCAGCCATGTCCCCTGCACACAGCATGTCAGCAGTCAGCTCAGGATGCGTTGCCTTACACACACTCTGAGGGATGATGGGAATCTTCAGCTCCTGAAGGGTTTCTGGATCCGGCAGTGGAACTGCATTGACACAGACACACAGAATGAGTGCAAAGGAAGAGGTGGTATGTTTATGAATACTGGATGTAGATTAGCGTTCAGCGTTAGTTCTGAATGTATGTCTTTGAGTTTAATGGAACACACTAAGATCATCTCGTTGGTAAACCAAGCCTTGAGCAAAGCGACCATATCATTTTTTGGAACTACTGTGAATTTGACAGATTGATATGAGAGTATGATGCCAAGTCTGTCTGTACGGTAAATATGAGGCTAAACCACCAGCTGGTTAGCTTAGCTTAGCACAAAGACTGGAAATGGGCAAATAACTAGCCTGGTTGTGTACAAAGTTAAAAAAATCATCCTGCAGCATCTCTATGACTAATGAACACATCATGTGTTGTTTGCACCCCTCCAGTCTAGCTGTCCTGCCGTTCCTCAACTGGGATGTTTGAGCTTCACTGTGCAGAATGAACTTGTTTTCCACATTTACCTGTTGGAGGGAGGAGTCTTCTCTGTGCTCACCTTAAATCTTAACTTTTGAAATGAAAAACATCACTGTATTCATAGTAACCAGATTTTTCAATGTGATGTCATTTAAAGAATTTGTAATGAGGTACTGTAAATGATCACACATAGGCACTTTTTAGCCCAGTGGCAGGGGGCCTTCCTTTGGGTTTATACCACGGGCACACCTTAATTTCAGTTTCAGTTTAATTTCAGTCTTTTCAGTTTCATCTGTTATCATCATACATTCAGTGTTATGTTCCTCCCACAACGCTACTTCGGTCAGTACAGTGAGCGTCATGTCAGGTGTTTTGCCTGACTGTCCCTGAATGATTACAAGCTGCCATGAATGAAACACAACACATAAAAGAAACGTCTGAAAATTATTATGAAAACATTGCTTTTGTCAAAATAGAAAATCAGAGGAACTGTGGTATGGTTGGTGACCATATTCATACTTTTTAACCACACCAGAGAGGAAATGGAGAAAATTCTGTTCTTATTGGAAGTCTCATTCAGAAAGGCAGGCTGAAAAGATTTTGTGACCACTAGTGAAATAACATTAATCTATTTTGGCATTTGCTTTGAATTTAATAACAATATCCTCAGCTATACTAGTGGAAAGTTGAATCATTAGAATATCTTAGTATTTGTTGTGTCCCCCTTTTGCTTTAACAACAGCATGCACTTGACCTGACATGGAGGAGCGTCCATGACACTCAGGACACCTTGGTCTTCTTTGGTATTCAAGTAGTTCTTACAAAGATTCAGGGGCCTAATTTTATACTGATCAATATATATATTTTTTTCTGTTTAGTCTTTATAGGTATATATTTAGTTGTTTGCTCCTTCTTGTATGGTGTTATTTCATGTCAAGTGAAGTCCAATTTCAAGGTAATTTTCTTTTGAGGTGTTGATTGCCTGTTAATGCCTGTTTGCTGAATACCAGCTTTGATATGGCAATTTAGAGTTATTCATATTTTATGTCCTGGAGTGGATCAGAAGAAGTTGAGGAGCTTTTCGAGGACTATAGGAAACAGCTAGCGAATCTTTCATCTCATCTCATCGCTCTCATTTAGCGAATAGTCAAGCATGATAAAGTCCAACACATCATTTTTTTTGTTAGATTTATAAGGAGATGTTGATTTACAGAACTATCTCCCTGAAAGAACATTCAAATACATTTGTGGAGAATATGATGAAACAAACAACAAACAATTCAACAAATTAATTACAGTATCTAATTAAACAAATGCATGGATATGTGTATGTTTTTTCAATTTGTCATTTTACAATGTGCATACATTATAGACTGCTTTATGTGCAGAACTTACCATTAGTCCCAATGTACCCCCAGCCAGCAATCCAACACTCAGATGATGAGTCGAAGACGTCGTTGCCGCTGGGCAGATTCACATATTTAACGTCTGCCCAGGTCTCTATCTTTGTCTTCAGCTTCACCAGGGCGATGTCGTTCTGATAGGTACCACCCGAGGAGAGGTAGTGACGGTGAGTAATGATTCGGCTTATGCCCTTGAAGCGGCCTTGATACGTTTTAAGGTCGAATGAGCCAACCCAAGCCATTGATCGGTCCTTATTAGGCTGACGCCGTCTGGCAACACAAACACACTCATATTAGTTTTCCTGCACTTCCAGATGACACATTACTATACATTAGTATTCTAATATGGGAGGTTGAGTGGGGCATCATTTAAAGGGATGTTTAACCATAAAAGCACATAAGCTTGGCCATGTTTTGCTTTTTGACTGGAAAGAACCAGTGTAGACATTTGAATGTTGAATTCTTGACACAGCACCACTTGTTATTACCACGTGTCATACGCTAGTCCAGCTCCAAACAGCAGACAGACCCAGTATGAGCACAGCTGGTGAAGGTAGTGAGAGCATGCTCACCTCTCCAGACCTTTTGGGTGGTTTTGTCGGTATGTCAGGGTTTTCATTTGCCCTTATTGCAGCATTTGATACAGCTGACCAAGCATTGGCTTGGCATATTGATGCGATTGGTGATTTAAGACCCTCCCCCAGCCATTTCTTTAATTGAGTACCAAGGTTTAGTGCTCGGTCTTTTATTATTCTCCATTTATATGTTACTTCTCTGTCAAATCTTTTATAGACACAACATTATTATCATTGATATTATGAATTGTACTGTGGTTTATCATTTATCTTTTATTTTCCCCTGTTTTCAAAGAACTCTGTCACTTGCTTTTGTTAAAGTGCAAAAAAAATAAAGTTGTAATTACTAAAAAAAAGTCTCTATCTGTAATATATATGAAAGGCACTATTCCCAACAAAACTGTAAATACAGGCTATGTTATAAAAAATATGGTGAACTATGGTTGGTCGGGTGAATTATTGCATTTGAATTGCATTACTTGCCATTGTGTTTGGAACTGGTGGACGCCATTAAAGGCAGTAAAGTGAACGTTTTCTACCCGGATGCCTATTATAATCAAAGTTCTTACTTCTTTGTAAGATGATAAGGGTAATGTCAAAAAAGACTATAGGGTCATTCCATGCCATCCAGAACTTTTCCCAGTTCATGTCGTGGATTTTTTTGAAGAAATGAATACTGAAACTTCTATTAAATTCATGGCACCTCGCAAAATCCTAAAGCCGTGCTCCAAATACTTTAAGTTATGATTTTATGTTTGTCTGTCTGAGCTAAATTTTTGCATTTTTGGGATTCTGTGTATGCTGAACCTCACCAATCACTCACTGGTCTGGGTCAAAATGTGTCCCGAACAGCCCAGAGACCTTCAGAAAGAACTTGAGGTAGTTTTTCTGAATGGTTACAGTAATCAAAGTAATAACAGGAAGCCAATTTGTTACCAGAATGAAGAATCTGTCATTTCAAAAATGTATGTCTCCACTAGTTTTCACATTAGTTCTATGTATTATTAATGTAGTTCTGTGTAATATGAATGTAATTCTGTGTAGTATTAATAAATTAAAGTTATTTGGTCCTACCAAATATAGCTTCAGAGCTGAAAAACACACTTATTGGGTGAGTTGGTACAGAATGAGCCTATACTTCTGAGAGCACTTACTCATCCCAGCAGCTGGCAGTAGTCAGCACCCACTGCTCATTGAGGACGGTGCCCCCGCAGCGCCACCTGGTGACTTTATCACGTGATGTGATGTTGAAGTAAACCATCGACTTCCACTTGCTCTTGTCAGCATCCTTCCCTCCGATGATGGAGCTCCTCACCTCAGCCCCAAGGAAACCTGAAAAAGCATAAGGAAACTTAATTAAGCTGTTTTAAAGGTATCCTGTGGAGGTTCTGGAACAGAGTGGGTCCACATTTTGGTTGTTTTGTGCATGCGTGCCTCATGGTTGATGGACAGACATGAGAGTGGAATCAATGTTGTCATTATTAAACTTTTGGTATAAATAGAAAAAAAACAAAACTCCTTTTTTAAATTCATCTTAAAGGTCAGAATGTGATTGAGGGTTAGGGTTCAGGGACATCAGTCACAGATGGGGTCAGTCCATATAATGATGTCATAGTAAATGGTGTACGACATGTTTTTTGTATTAATTTTAACAATAATTTGCAACAATTTGAGAAAATGTTGCACTGAGGGCAAACTTGAATACCGACATAGTGGAGGTCAAAGCAACCACACCAGCTACTGTCAACAGCAAGATGATGAGGAGGAAGTCCCCAGACTCCCTTAAAGAATCAATCAGTTTTGTGAGTTGTTGAATTAGGAGACACTTAATAAACTTTGTAAAACATTGCCTATAACAAACCATTGATTATTTGGGCCATCTCTGTTACATTAAGATTATGTTACATTATTTGCATTTTTAAACTCAACATTAAACATAAACATAACATTAGTTGAAAGAAAAGAAAAAGAAAGTAAACTTTGAAGAACCTCCAATAAGAATTATTTATAATTAAAGAACACATGAGATTCTACTGCAAATGAAGCAAGATAAATCAAAACATCCATCTTGATACTAGTATAACATTCTGAAGACAATATTACAACCAGTCAACATTTTTGTCTTCCTCACCTCCAATGGTGTGCATCAGCACCAGGACAGCGAGAAGTTTGCAGAAAGCCATGGCTGTGACGAGGTCGAGCAGTGGCTCTGCAGGCTGTGAGCTGCAGCTGCAGGTTTATATACATAGCTGGAGAGATGGCACTCTTATCAGCACTATAACCCCTCCTTTTCCTCTCACACTATATGAGGAAAAGACAATTTACCCAAGTACTGTGAAGTACAGATCTATGATACTGGAACCATTTCAGAGAGAGAAGTATGTTACACTTTTAACTCAATACAACTCTTACTCATACTACCTTAATTAGTCAGTATGGCTATAAATCCATAACATATTTGTTGGAGCTCTTCGTTTGTTGTTGGTTATCATTTTTGCTAATAACAAAAACAATGTGCTTGATTATTCTAGATGTTTTGTTTATTTAGAGTTTGATAGCATTTTCTTTTGCGACTGATTTGTTCAGTCTATTTATGTTCTTGTTTAGCATGATTAGTTTCATCTAGTTAGTCTTTAGTTTTGTTTGGGAATATAATTTGGATTACACTGTGTGCACCCACAGGTTATATATGTAGAAGGGTGGGCCCACCCAAGATGCACCTGGGCCTCTGGATTTCACCAGAGCAGGGGAGGCATGCAGGATTGCTTTGGTCTTTGCTTGCTTGCTTTTTGGAAAAATAAACCATGAAAACCAAGGGAACTTTGAATGGACACTGAACTTCTTTTGCCTGTGTACAATGAGAACCCATGGTGCAGCTGCAAACTTTTGATTTGTATTTTGAAGTTTGATTCAAAGTTTGATTTAGATTTTTTGACTAGCTACTTAAATATGATCCATTGCCAAGTTTAAACGAGTCTACACAGAATACTTTGGTCCAAAGTAAGTAAGTGAGTTCTCTTTTAATACTTTGCATTCACTTAGTTGCTAAGTGAATGCAAAGTATTTTAATGTCCTGACCTCAGGAATAATGCAATACATTATTATTATTATTATTATTATTATTATTATTATTATTATTATTATTATTATTATTATTATTATTGTATATCATTATTATCTTATCTATTTGATGTTCAGATTAAAAATAAATCCTATATGTTACTCATTCAACATTCATTAGCAGTATGAATACACCTAATACAATTTTATTATGTGGTAAAATGTAGTTTTAACAAATGTCTGGACATTTCAAAGTAATTCGTTTTGTAACACACGTATAACTCCTCATTTTAAGTATCTAATGACATACAAATGTGTTAATGAAAGCTCGATGATAGTATAACATTGCTCTTTACAGTGTGTTATAAAGCATTAATCAAATCATCACCACGAGACCGTTTATGTTTGGATCACAGTCAACTGCAGCAAAGCCAGAAAGAATTGATGACTGTAAAATATTGTCTTTCTTTATTATATAAAACAATAGTGTAATTGATATAAGAATAATAATCATGAAAGAATGTATCCCCATTGAAAAGCGTCCCAAAAGAGGAACCTTCAAATTTGTGTTTGTTTCCGTGGGAATCTATTTGTATGAAACACCGTGTTTCATATGACGTCGTTAAACTTTACAAAATGATCAGAAACTAGCCACAGCCGCCTGAAGCACCGCGCGGTGTTGTTGTGTGTGTGTGTGTGTTTGTTGAGGCTCGCTCGCGTGCAGCCGCGGTGTCTCCGGCTGTTAGCCAGCTCAGCTATCACCGGACTGACCCGGGACCGTCTGTAAACATGGAGCGGGCAGCCAGCGTCAACGCAGACCCTGTTCACCTCCCTGACAGGAATGGTGGGTCCGTCATCAGTCAGCAGTGTGTTTCACTTCTGTATAAGTCAACTACGCATTGCTTACGCTGTGTTTCGCTGAACGTGTTGTCTATCTGTTATTTACAGGTTGTTGCACACAGTGGCGCAACTGGACTGGATTTTGGTGAGAACCTGCTGTTTTAGACGAGCTGAAAAAAAAAAATACCACTGCAGTTTAATACAGAGTAAGGTAAACCCAGTGTTAAAATGGAGACTGAAACGAATGCTTAATGTTAAATGAAGGCTAATGAAGGCCACAGCTTCCTCTTAGCAGACAAATGGAAGGAACTGTTCCTTCCATTTGACTGCCAAGAGGAAGCTTTCAGTTTCAGTCTCCATTTAATTCTGTCTCATGTGATTTATGGCTAACTAATGAAACTCCTAACATCTGTCATAATTAGAGAGGGAAAAAGACCTTCATATGATTTCCAACTTAATATCATAGAAAAGAAATGCAAAACAATAAAAGACGGGAAAAGTTATCATGTTTTATGAGTCACAAATTGTTGATGCAGCCTGGTGAAGGGGCTAACCAGGGCTACGTGTAACAATGTAGTAATCACACAATAAGTATTGGAGCAGGGCATCATATTTTAATCAAGTGTCAAAAACTGCTGATAATGTATTGTAAACCTTTATTACCTATATTTTTGTTATACATTTTCTCATCCAAATTCCATTTTTTAATTACTTTTGTATTCAGGGAAAGTTCTTGTAAAGACAACACTAATCTCTTTGTGGAATAAGACCATTCGCATGTTCGATTTAGATCTGCAGCTCTTTTGGTGTCTTCTCAAAGACCAGCGTCTCAACCAGTGGCTCAGTTGTCAGTTATTGATGCATCTGAATCTGCTGACCCTGTGATATCTTATCCAATCTTCTGATCCTCACCTCAGGCTCCTTGGGTTGTGCAACAACTTTGCTTATGTGGTAATGCTGAGCGCCGCCCATGACATCCTCAAACACCAAGAGTCAGGAAACACCACAGCATCTGTAAGAAGTCTAGTTTAGATGAATAAATATTTGGAAGGTACACAGTGTGTATAGACGTACAGCTGTAAACCTTTTGACCCATTCCCTTTTTCCATCTAGACTTCAGCCACGCTGGCCTTGGATTTCCAAGGAGGGAACAGTAGCAACAGCAGCCGCTATGACTGCAACCCTGTTTCTACTGCGGTAAATAGACATTCAATACACAACATTGGATGACTACGGAAGAGTATTAGGGCCAGAGATGAGGAAAGAAAATTGAGAGGAGGACTTTTTTTTTTTTTTTTCCAGTATTCACTGCCCGAGCATCCAGTCTCTGCCATTACCACGTCCTTTCAATTTCAGCTCGCACGAATGTGGACACCTCTTCCATGCCTGTTTTGACGTTTTTGGCACAGTCTCTTCAAAGTCCTAATACTGACAACTACACTGTGTTTATAAGCTAAACGAGAAATCATTTCTTTGTTACTAAAGCTAATTCTGAAGTACAGTTTCAATAGTTCATCTACACAAGGCATTTTGTTGAGGCAGTCATATGCGCTGTTTGATGTGGTCTCATAAGGTTAATTTTTCTCACGCCTGGCCCTTATACTCTTCCGTAGATAACATATGATGATAGAGAATTATTAGCTTCTCACTCTTGTGTTTTGTGTAACACAACGCAAGAAAGATGTTTTGTATACAAATCAGTTAAAACTGCTTTAGGCAAAAGAATCTTGCTCAAATGTTATACTTTTCCTTCAGAAATTGACACCGCTCATTTCTCCTCAGGCTGTGCTGTTAGCTGACATCCTCCCAACACTTGTTATCAAGCTGTCTGCTCCGTTTGTCATCCACAAACTGCCTTATGGGTAAGACAGTAGTTATCACTCAACCTGTTAAAAAAACAACTTTGAAAGATTTTTTTTTATATATAAATATATTCAATGCAGTCAACACACAGCCAATATTTCAAGTTTTGGTTCACCCAACTAATGAAAAACTGGTTGCAGTCATTCCATATCTTAAACTGCCATTGGACAGGATTGTTTGTTTTGTTTTAAAAGGGCTCTAAGTAAGAATTCATAGCAATTGGCATGTATTAATGACTTAATCACGGTATGTGTCACCGTAGGCTGATTATAAGGTGATGCAAAAAGTTTGACCTTTTGTCGATGATTTATTTAAGTTGTTCAATGTAGAAAACACTAGGCGAGGTGGAAGCCGTCTGTTTCCACTTGAAATGTGTAATCGAAACGGTTAGCAGTAAACGTGGTGGTGAACTTTGTCCCTGCAAATTTGGCCAAAGTGGCCAAGGCCCACTTGGCAATCAATCAATCAATCAATCAATCAATCAATCAGTCAATCAGTCAATTAATAGATCAAGCAATCAAAATGTAATCATATAGCACCTTTGAAACAAATCAAATGCAATTTTAAAGGATTTTCATGGAAATGTAGGATGTTTAAAATGGATTAAACAACCAAATTGACCTAACATGGCCAAAAAGTTAATTTAGTAAGACAGTAATTCATATCAATTTAGAAAGACAACAATTAAAGGTCAGTTCTCAAGATGATGAAAGCACCTAACCCAAAATAAATATATTACGATAAATTAACGATAAAATAGAACAAAATAAATGAGGCACATGCTATCTGCACACAGGTGTCTGTAGCCTACAATGCTGTTTGCCTCTGGGCTGATATAAACAATGTGACTATTTACACCCAAGCATAGGTAAATATTCAATCTCCTCCGCTCTGGTTGGTGTCACAGAGCAGAGAGACAGTTTCTTCCCTCAGGCTGTCACTCTGATGAACACTAAACAGTCAGTGTCAGAAAAACAGTGTGCAATAACCCCTGTAAATACTTGCACTTTTTACAATCTTGTACATATTAGTCTAAATGTTTCAATTATTATATTTTTAATTTAATGTTTATTATAGTTTTGCCTGTAGACTAAGAGCAAACTTAACCAGAGTCAAATTCCTTGTTTCCTAAAAAAGAAAGCAGAAATAATAACACTTAATCATGAACGACTACATTAAACCTAGACTAAGAAGATGGTTTCCTACATTTAGAAATATTGATATTTTCAGCTCCTGTCAGATCCTCTGTAAGGTTTGTTTCAGCAGCTTTTAGCATCATGGCTGAAAGTAGCATCACAGAATGTTCTGTTTTGTGGAACCCAATACATTTCTGGTACTGGTGACAGTTAATGTTTTTGTGTGGCTAAATGTTTCCATCTGCAGGTAGACCTTTATTTAAGAAACTGTTCAGTTTCATGAATGGTAGTTTATAAAGTGGAGCCATTATTGTTTCGATTCAAGATTCAAAGGTTTTATCTGTCACATGCTCATACAAAATGCGCAGTGAAATGTTTTTGTGACATCTACTGTACTTCTGTGCTCAATTGAAGTAAAAATAAAAATAATGCAGTGTAAGTAAAATAATTACAATAGAATACAATAAATGTTTTAGCGGACATTATAATTAAGTTATTAAGTTATAATTCAGTTAAAACCAGATCGACAGACGGATGTACAAATGTTAAAGTTGGCTGAGTTAAAAGTGTTGAAAGTGTGTTAAAAGCTTAAGTGTTAAGGTTAAAGTGTTCAGAGTGCAGAGTTCAGGGCTCTGATTGTTACAAACCTTAAGTAGTCTTATTGTTGTGCTGGCTGTTTTTTTATATACAGCTCCGTTAATGTTTTCGTGATACATACTGTATTGTACATTGCCTGCCTTATTCCTGTTTTTCAGTTTCAGAGTCTTGTTCTGTGCGGTCATGGCAGCTACAAGTTTCTTGCTTGTGTCCTTCTCCTCAGCTGTGTGGATGAGCATTCTAGGTAAAGACACCTTTCTTTACAGAGCTATGGTTCATTTTAATCATGGCTTTCATCAAAAGTTGTTTTCAGACGAAATGGTTTCTTGAATTTGCACTGCGAAGATGAGTGATGAGGTGATGTAAGTAGGCCGGTGGTTAGTAGAACAACATCACCTCTGTGATATACTCCTGGACTTCACTGCTGGCCCGTCTGTCTCTGTTTATTTCTATTCTTTTAAGGCTGGTGTTATGAGCCGGTGTTTACATGGCTAACATTTACACTCATGTACTATTATTCAAAAGGATGTATTAAGGGTTTGAAATTAGCACCTGACAAGTGACAGATGTGGGCGGATTTTCTGTTTGGTGAACACTGAGGGCTACCCGCCACGCTGGCTGGTAAATGTCTGCAAAAACTGAGCTGAGAATCTGAACTGAGCTGTGATATTGGTGAAATTACGGGCATGCTGGTTCCGTTTTCTGCTGTCTGTGACGAGTTTGACAGACACACACAACCTTGAACTTCGGGCATGTTCACTGGGCACGCTTGTCGCAGAAGACCCTGCTAGGAATGGAAAGAATTGTCAGTTGTCAACAGTGACATCATGTTCACATTTCTTATCATTTCCTGTCGACTTATCTTATTGTGGTTATTCACAGAATTATGATACCATTTTTTTTCTAACCAGAATTCATCATACTAAGACTGATCAGGGAACTGATATGTAAGTTCAAGTTGGACTTTATTTAACACAGAAGGAGGCAACAAAAAAAAAAAAGAAGAACAGATAAGGAGGCAAAATAATCTAACTAAGCAAGCAGTTATGCAATAGAGAATCTTCCTCCATCTGAATGTCAATTAAGGACAACATCATGACCTTTTTCTAGCTACAGTTTTTTTTCATGCATGATCACAGAGACACTGAGGCACAAACCCTGCAGCAGGCCCAATGAGCCTGTGAGCCCAGGACAGGGCCTCTAGGAACACCTGTGTGCCCCCATTGGCTCTTCTGATGCTGCTACTTTCTGTGCATTGTGTATATAAAAAAAACGATGGAACGAAATCCCAATTTTCTTCTTATAGAGTGAACTCTTATGTTGATTATAGGTAGAAGTGGCTGAGGGATTTTGGATGATGGGTCTGAGTAAATATACATATTGCGGGGTGAACTTCATCTATCACTTAAGATTTCAGCATTGAATTGTAAAAAAAGCAGACCTTTGTCGTGTACTTGCAGTATCCCAAATGTTTCCAAGCAGGGCTCCAGACTGTGACCAAGTAGTGACACATTTGCGACCATTTTTTGAGACAATGGGCTTCATGCAAGAGGCGATGTTCAAACTAATTTTCTCGTATTTTTGTTGGTATCCCAGATTTTCTCCCATTTTCTCTTATTTTGTTAGTACCCATTGAGTCAAGGGATTCACTAATGTTTTCTTGATTTTGCTCTTCTCTTTGATAATAGAAAGTTGTAAGAATACAAATACGTTGTGTTTATGCAGTCTACAGGTTGTTTGTCCAATGCATGTGTCCAAATTTAGATCATCAGCCTATATGTTTTCGAGGAACTTAAGTGATTGGATTGTTTAATTTGTGGTTAAAAACACTATTGGTCAATTGATCCTAATTAAGACTATAAAAACCCTGGGATGATTGCGTGCGTTCAGCAGCTGAATCATGGCTTACCTAGATGGCTTACCTAGCTACTAGATGCTTTGGCAAACCAGGCCTTACGCAGAGATGCAATTTAAACAGGTTATTTATCTACTGCACAGCCTGGAATAATCAGGTCATAAATAAACTGAAGTCAAATTAAAATAGAAATTGCTCACACTGAAAATGTATTAAGATAAAAGTGTGAATGGTAATGAAATGTGGAACTCAGAATAGGGAATAGTTAAATGTATATTTGTTAATTAAACCAAGAGGAAATAATCTGTACCGCTCAGCAATACATGTTTTTAGGCTACAGCTAAGAGTCAGATGTATAAAAAGCAATCTTTGGATGTAATTTGTGAATGTACAGCACAAACAACTGAACTCAAAGAAATATTGCACATTGTATTTCTTATCCAGGAATTCATATTGTAACTGACTGCTCCAGTAACAAACTGGTCACATTTTCACAGGTTTTGAAAAAGTCTTGTTGTTGTCATATGGAAATGAAACTTTTTTTAAAAAGCAAAGGGAAATGTTCTCTTTTTAGCAAAGCTGTTGTTGTGTAAATGAGACCTGAGTCACATCAGGTAGATTGACATTGACAGATTTGACCCCGGGATCATTTATGTTTATTCACGTTACTCCTGTGAGCATTTTCTTACCCCCTAACACCAGACTACCTTACTGCTTGCATTAGCCGTAAACTAATAAGCAATGGCATATACCAAGGGTGTCATTTTAATGTGATACAGTACATTTCTCCTCCAGCTCCAGTCAGCAGTCAACATTACAGAACAGAACTAAATGGTTCCTATGTAGCGGTTGAGTTTCAGTTTCAGACAGAGTAAGAACTTACCTTAGTCCCCCTGAGATTATGACTGTCTTGTTATTCATGAGCATTCCCAGGCATCTCTGTCCCTCCCCACCTGATTCACTGAGGTGAACCTCTCTATGACTCTGTTTCCAGGGGTGATCTTCGCCAGTATCAGCGCTGGACTCGGAGAACTGTCCTTCCTATCTCTCACCGTCTTCTTCAGCAGGTAAATAATTATTTCATCTCTTTCTCTCTTTTTCCAACCTCATGTAACTTTCTCTAACTATGAATTGAGATGAGATGACAAATTGAACTTCCCCTCTTACACCTAAAGTGTAAGGTATATTCAAGGGGTCATTATACAATACTGCATATGCTGTTTCAAAAACCTTTTCAAAATTGATGACATGTTGTAAAAAGACAACTTGTTGTTATATGATTTACTTAAAATTGAACTTGTATCATTTATAATTGAGGTTTTTAATTTGACCTCCTGCTGTCCAGACAATGTTTCGTTATGCTTCATGATTGTATGTATGGACGCCTAATTCTTACTGGACTGAATTTTTTTTAATTACATTTTAGGAAATATTCATTATACAAATATGTATATGTTGTATTATACATTCATCATAAATCAAAAAAACGAGTGTTAATAAGGTCAATTATGAGATAGTAAATTGAAATTACCTTAAAAAAAAAAAAAAAAAAAAAAAGATTTCATCACTTCTCCTTTTGGAAAGCTAGAAATAGGCTTGGCTTATTGTGAACAGAGGCTGTTCAGAATTGTCCTAGCTATAGAAATGTTTGTGGCAGTCAGAGATTCCTTTCATGAACCTTCAAGCAAGAGGCTTCAAAAGTCCTGACAAACATGATTCTTCATATAAACTTGACATCTATTTATGTGTTTTAAGAACATTAATATGGTAGAATTCAGTATCGTAGATCAGCAAATGTAAATGGTTTGATAACTGTCAATGTTCACGGTAAGGTATACCTTGACGCTGGTACCACCGCAACAGAGCCATTAATAATGTACCTGTAGCTGCTGATGCCCTGTCAAGCACTTGTTTCCCTTTTACCTCAGGGATGTGCTGGGAGGCTGGGGCTCAGGTACTGGTGGCGCTGGTGTTGCTGGAGCCTTCCTCTACTCAGGCCTCACCCAAGTCGGCCTGTCACCCCAGATTACACTTCTCATCATGTTGGTTGTCCCATTTGCTATGTTGATTAGGTAAGTCTGGACTTATCTGTACTTTGTTTTGCTATAAGTCATTCAGTGTTTTCTACAATATGGTTAAATCCAACAGGAATGACCACTGATCTCTGTAATTCACTAAATTCTGTAATTGTATAACAGTACGACTATGATATTTGGATTCCACAAATAAATTCAAATTGATTGGCTTTCAGTCCTTATATGTGCCCTTCACATGTCTCTGTTCATTCCTTCTCTTGGTTCAGTCACAATACTGATAAACCATTCTTCCCGGTTCTTATTTTTTGTTCATCCCGACGTCACCATCAGCTACTTCCTCCTGCTGGTTCCTCCACTCTCATTACCTCAGTGGAAAATCAGGGAGACCGAATATGCAGCTGTGGACTCAGATGAGAGACAGCAGCTGATGGACGAATCAGAAGAAGAGGGGCAATCAACCCCAGGTACATGACGCACACTAACCCACATTGTTATTAAAATACAGAGAGGCAATCCAGTTAAAGCAGAACTTTTAGAAATGCACCGATGTATGTTAGTTGCTTGATGAGCAGGCTTATTTAATAGCAGTTTAACATTAGCTGCAGTTGTGCAATACATCATGTGCAACACATGAAAGACCAAAGAGCAGCGCATTGCCTTAAACTAACCACATTATAATCTGATTAGTTTGTCAGGTTGTTTGTTTCAGAAGATTTGATCTTAACTGTAGTTTAGTTTCATTTGCATTTAGCAGACGCCTTTGTCCAAAGCAGTTTACAGTTATTCATAAGATGGTGGAGGTGGCTGCCATGCAAAGTGCCGACCAATACATCAGGAGCAGTTTTGGGTCAGTATCTTGCCCAAGGACACCTATACATGCAGACCAGGGGAATTGAACCAGTGATCTTCTGATAACAAGATGCTGGCTCTACCCCTGATTAGGGCTGAACGATTTTAGGAAAAGATCTAATTGCAATTTTTCTGGCAGATATTGCGATTTCGATTCGATTCACGATTTTCTTCAAATCAAGCTTCAGTGCAATATTCACAATGTACAGTAACATTTACAAATATGACAGAAAATTACATCATACCATTAAAACATTAAATGCCATTACTCTAATGCAAGATAGAAACTAAAGTTAAGAATTGATTTCAAATATATTTATTAACAAGAAACATGCATGTACATTCTATAAAGTCCATGACCAACGGCAGTTATTACAACTGAAGAACTAAAAGAGCCATCTTTGACCGTCTTAACTTAAAAAAAATCCTTAATTGTTTTAAGGGTTAGGGTTAGTTGAATAAAATACAAAACAATTCCAAAAAAAAAAAAACAATGTCAAATAAGTAATGGTAAGAAAAACAAAATTCAACAATTACCCAGTGATCTTCTCAACAGCCTTACACTCAAGTAGGTCAGTCTTTTATGGCTCAAGGGAGCTAGCTTATCAACATCTATAGCAGTAGTTAAAGTACTTCATTCAACTCTATAAGAAACCTGGACGTGGACTATATTTTTACATTACGTGAAACTGAAAAGTAATGGTAATGAAATAAAACTCTTACTAAAATAAAATGACTTTTTCTTTACACTCCGCGTGCAGCTGTGGGATGGCAACCTGGTTGAAGTAGGTGCCGGATGGAATCACATATCTTCTGTCCCGCGTGCGGAGGAGGTTTTTAAATCTGTCTTTGGTGACCGTGATAACAGACACCATGTCCTTTCCTTTGTAGTGTGTTGTGGCAGTCGTTATCTCCCGGTGTCTTCGGCTGCTCTCATCATACAGAGTCACACTGGCAAAAGATGTAGTCTGTTTGCTACTATGGGCCTGAGTATCATTTTCGCTAGAATTTTCTCCGGATTTTTTTCCTCATGCAAATGCCTGTGGTGATTTTTCAAGTGCCGGTATAAATTGGTTGCATTTCCGCTGGATGTTGCAACTTTAGCGCGACAGGTTTTGCATGGTACCTGTTTCCGGTGCACGTCTGCAGCCTCAAACCCGAAATACTCCCAAATGACCAACGTGCTGTGTTTCTTGGTGATTAAATCCCCAAACTCTGCTTCTGATCCAGCTGAAGCCATTTCAGAAATTAAAAAGCAGGTGGAGCAGGCTATACTGATTGGTTAGCGTGACCTGTCCACGAGCAGCATGCCGCTTCTGATTGGTGAGCTTGGCAGGAGACGGCATGTATGTGTAAAATAGTTGACACAACAGATCCTGGGTCAGTCAGGAGCACTGCAAAAAAACGCAGCTTTGGCGATCACATGATCGCGTTGTCTGAAATTGCAATTTCGATCAGAAAACGATAAAGCGACTTATCATCCGCCATTCTATATATAGGCACTTCACACATTAAATGAGTCATTACATTAGCATCAGGACTTCTTGGAAATGTTTTGTAATTGTGAGATCAGATAACCATTGTGGCTCAGTTATGGTATCTTATTTTGATTAGAGGAAATCGTGTGTCTTTCAGATATGCACATGCATCTGCACTGGAAGTGATAACAGAATCTGCATGGTCTTGTTCGGAGAAACAGATGTGATCAAGTTTATTGTGATGGAGGGTGTCACACAATTAGCAGTAGAGCATAATATTTGTTCATATTTATTATATTTGATATTTACAATTTGTAGTTAGTGAGTAAACAAGGTGGCTCTGCTTAAAATGGGGCGGGAAAATGCATTGAAATATTATCGAAATCACAATTTGGCCAAGTGCAATATCGAAATCGCAGGAGCTGCAAGTTCTTAAAAATATAACGTGTCGGTCTAAACCACCCTGTTAAAAGAAGAAAGTTCTTCTTGCATCTAAAACAACTTAAACAGTACTAACCTTCTACAAGAAACCCATATTCGTAGCTCAGTTAATAACCGTCTGCTGTCACGAAGGTCGGGTCAGGGGTTTCACTCCACTTTTTAAGCCAAAGCCAGAGGTGTTTCAATCCTCATCAGTTAGGAGTTTTCCTTCTGCATAATACTATATGTATATATTATGTAATAATATAATGATTGTTTTGGGTATGTTATATAACACACTAGTAGTAAAACAAATTGTAAATGTTTGCAGTCCTAATGTGGATGACGTAGGTTTTTTGGAACGGTTGTTTTCATTGCTTCCAGATCTTAATACATATTCTCTCATACTCGGGGGCGGGGGGGAATGTAAAGTGTTGGCTAGACCCGGTTTTGGACCGATCTTCCACTAACCCCGGCATAATGAGCAAGTCGGCCCGTTGTATTCAAGCCTTTTTTTGTTACTATGGTGTCACATTACTGCAGATCACTTACAAATTGACAAAGTGTTCAGAGACTTCAACATCCAGCTCTACACCTTGGAATCCCAGTCTGATTATAATGCAATCTCTGACTTTCTAAGTGGCCTCAATATTCCTTTAATTTGATTTGATCCAAAGTCAGAGATTAGAGGAAACTATATCCTAGGCAGAAATAGCTTCAGACATTTCTTCAATGCAGTCAGGCAAGTAAGACATTTTCTCTGCTGCCCTCCCCATTGTTATGTTCAGTTCTCTCTGAATCTCACAGGCAAGGTTCCCTTCCTCCATCATTCACCGAAGCCTGTATTACCCTTATTGCCAAAAAGGTAAAGACTTGACTGAATGCACCTCCTACAGGCTTATTTTGATTTTGACTTATTAATTGACATTATATGCTCTGCCTCTGAAGACCAGGTCTAATGGGCATACTTGTTTTCTGTGCTTCACAGATTTGGTTTTACTCCATGGATTAAATTACTCTATTCACACCCCACAGCTTCAATTCATACTAATTCACAGCGGTGAAGACCTTTCAGTTTACATCGTGGATCTGCCACGGGTGCCCCCTGACCCCCATGCTTTTCAATATGGTCATCAAGCCACTTACCACAGCACTCCGCACTGGCAAGGATATATCTGGCATCATGAGGGGGTGACACGGAGCACAGGATCTCACTTTATGCTGATGACCTTTTGTTTTTCATTCTTACCCAACCGCCTCATTGCCCCCTGCTCTGTCACTGCTCAGTCAGTTTGGTGAACTTTCAGGTTATAAATTAAATCTCAACAAAAGCGAATTCTTTCCTATTAATATTGAGACACGATGTCCGGACCTTACCAATTTGCCTTTTTAAAATAGAGAACTAAAAGTTTTCCTATTTGGACATCTCAGTTACAAGGAAGTACAAAGATCTATTCCAAGAGAATCTGATCACCTTGTTAAAATGAACTAAACGACTACTGACACAGTGGTCACCCCTGTCAATGTCTTTTGTCGGACCTATCAAACTCAGTCAAAATGACCATTCTACCAACATTTTTGTAACTTTTCCAGGCTTTGCCGGTCTTTATTCCTGGGTCCTTTTTTCAACACCTCAATTCAGTTATCTGTTCATATCTATGATGCCTAAGATTTGCATCTTAGGCGTGTCCCCGCAGATAAGCTTAGAACAGCATGGGAGGAGGACTTGGATCTCTCTTTATCAGAAGACACTTGGGCTTCCATACTCAAACGGGTTAATTCAACCTCCTTCTGTGCATGTCACTGCTTAATTCAGTTCAAAGTGGTACACAGGGCTCATATTTCAAAAACAAAATTATCTTCCTTGTTTCCTGATCTCAGCCCAAACTGTGTCAGACGCAAATCTGAAGAAGCTTCTCTCATACACATGTATTGGTCCTGCTCGTGCATTTAGAAATAATGGAGGGAAATCTTTCATATACTTTCTCAGGTTAGAACCAAACCCTCTGCTCACTCTGTTTGGCGTTATGGAAGGGGAGGAGGAGCTAACTACAGAAAAACAACAGCCTTATCCTTTGCCTCCCTTCTATCTCGTCCTATACAGACCTGGACCTATAGTCAATAAATGATTCAAGTATTTAATTTTTTTACGGGGTGCTTCTATTTTGACCGGCGTGATAAACATTGCGACTCTGAATACAGACAGATGAAAGAGTCGAGAAGCGAGTGTCAGACAGAAAGACGAGTGGGAGTGGGGAGTGGGATTTAAGAAGGAAAGAAAGAACTGTAAAACTGTTCGATTGTCAAGATGCGTTGAGATCTATCTGTTGTGAAATTGGAGACTGTTAAGATGTGAAACATTAACAAAGAAAAAGGGAAACTCAAGCTGCTGCTAAACTTTGTTTTATTTTTCAAAAATTTAGTACTGTATTTTAAGATGCACAGTCTTTAAAAAGCTATTTTATTTATTTTCACTATTTTATTTTTAAATGCAGCCCTTCTTTTCTGAGAGAAGAAAATAAACTATATCTACAGTATTATATATCTGTACAGTTAAGTGCAGTGGTGTAGTGGTCCCTGGAGAAGTGGGTATACTCTCAATTTTTGCCCTTTTTTAACACAGCCAAGAAAAACGCCCTGTTTTGGAAACAGTGACATGTAAGACTACTCTATTTAGTTTACCCAAAAATCCGTCCGTAGTATTTGCTCATTGTCACATAATCTCTGCTGCTTGATCTCAGGGAGGAAGGATTATTACTAAATTACCAAACCAATACTGGCCCAAATCAGAAATATTGGCAAGGTCAAACCATTGCTACCCAGAAACACAGTTGAACAACTCATCTACACCCTCTTTTTCTCCCGTCTAGATTACTGTAACTCATTATTCACCTGTCTATAGTTCATTTTCGTTTTAATTGAAAGTAAAGAGAGTTGCGTGCATAAACCTCTCGTCCAGTGTATACACAACACTAGCGCCACCCGCTTATTGCATCTCGCGCACGCGCAGAACGTACACGCTACTGTGGAGTTGGCAGCCCGTCGAAGCGGTGTGTTCAATGCAACTTTTCTGCCGAACGGGTCAAACGAGAGGCAACGGAGTGGTCGGATGAAGGCAGTCGGACATTGTTTTGAGTCTGAGCGGTGTGTGGGGGCTTTTAGTACAAAATACTGCAGCTAGACTCCTTACTAACAGTCGACGCAGAGAACACATCACCCAAGTCCTGGCTGAATTACACTGGTTACCAATCCATTACAGAATTCAAAATTTTACTGATTACTTTTAAAACCCTAATAAATCTCACACAATTGTCCACATTTAAATGAATTGTTAACTATTTTGGGAGAAACACTTGTGTGCTTTATTTCTAAGATTGAGATGAAAGATTGACATCAATCTTGTGTGTAAACTCGGTAGAAGAAGTCAGTACATATTAAGAGTGGCTTGGCACAAAGACTGGAAAGAAATAGCCTGACTCTGCCAAATGTGAAAAAAAATGCACCAACCAACAACTTCAAAGCTTAATGAAAACAACAAGTCAGGTCTTTAGGGTGAGCTTATCATCACAGTGAGCTTTAAGTGTGTATAGAGCCTTAAAACTTTACCTAATACGGCAACCTGATATGTAGAAATGCTGAACAAAGGTTCTGAACATATGGACAATGGGCAAGTCAGTGAATATATACACCCTCTAAAAAGGTTGTTTTTACTTTTAAGCATATGAATAAGAATACTTTGTAAGAGGTCTGAATGTAGATGTATTTGTATTGAACTTTGTATTGAGCTGTAAACCATCAGTGGCTGGCGATGGGACAGAATATTGACACAGCAATATATCATATCACTTCATCTTGCAATATTGAGACTCCGTTGCCAAATATCTGTATTATTATTATTAAAACATGCAGGTGCCTTAAACAGATTCCCATGACAGTTCAACTTATCAGAGTCACCTCATAAGTCAAGTCAGAGTGCCTCATGACTCTGTGGTTGTGAGGCATTGATATATCCTTACTTTAAACATTTTCACTTTCGTTATTTGGTCCCCTTTTTGCCAGTTTATGGCTATTTTACATTGGAAAGATGATGCACATATGCACGGACATGTTACAGTCAGTGTGTGTGATAAAGAGACACTGAGATAAAACTATCAGTGATGCTGACAGGTACACGTCCTGCCTGTCTGATGCATTAAAATCCAAAAGGATGTAGTGAACTCACTGTCAATGCATCCAGGGGACACACCATATTTTGTCCCTGATAATGATGCCTTGGGAACAGCAAATCCATGTTGAAATAATCATAAAAGGAAACTTGCTGTCAAGACAGAAAAAAAATCCAAACCTCTGACAATCTGGGCACATCTCAATAATCATGATATTTTCAACTGCAAGACCAGTCCCTGACACACAGATTTCAACAATCAAAGCTACAGACTCGGTATTGGTGAATAAATTCACTGGGTCGCTGCCAACAATGGTCAGCTCTGATCGATTCTGTATTCTCTCATGACGGTGATGATGGTTGATGTTTAATTGTACAGGAGATGTGCCATTTTCTTTACCATTATCTGGTTTGACTCAATTTATATTGCTTAAACTTGTGTTTTTTATTATTGTAAAGTACATAGTGATTTTAGATCTGTGAAAGGTGCTATTCAAATAAGCTTTACCTACTTACTCTGACAAAATCAGTCTTCGACTGACAGCTCATCGACTTTCAGATGGCAGCCATAGCCTTATAGCCATAGCCAGTATTTTGTTTTCAGATATGGGATTTTTGGGAAGTGACCATCTCTGGGTCCTGTGGGAATCACTGTACTGAAAACCTAACATCATCACTGCTCTATGCACTTTTAATCTGTTGTTTCATCTGAGTTCATGTCGAATTCTGTGAAGCTGACACCACAGTGTGGTAAATAAATACAAATTCCGGTTTCAGTTGGACAGATACCGTGATATTGTTAGATTATTGTCTTGCAACATATTTATTATTGAGGAAGCACTGTATGAATGTCTGGTGCAGTGACTGGACCTGCAGAGCCTGAATTTCTGTGACTTCTCCACAATGAAGCACTCATTTGTCATTAGATGCACAGATTATAAATTGATTTCCTCGTCCACTGCAGAACTCTGTTGATTTGAATAAAGTATCATTTTAAAGTTGTGCTGTTTGTTGTTGAATAACTACACAGGCCATGTTGTCTTCCCTCTGAATGTTACAGAGGTCGTGCCCCATGGACCTCTGACCTTCAAAGAGAAACTGCACATCATCAAAGTAAGTCCTAGAAGGTGCTTTTCTCTTTACCTCAGATTTGAGTGTTTGAGTTTGTGTCTGGTTACACTGTCGATGCTGTGTGCAGGGCTTGCTGAGGTTTGTGTTTCCCCTGGGATTGGTGTACTTTGCTGAGTACTTCATCAATCAGGGCATGGTAAGTTCTCTGGTGCCCTCTGGCCTCACATTCATATCACTACATGGTGTTAAGTCAAATCCAGCTTCCCTCTGGTGTAGGTAGGTATGAGTTCCAATATAACACACTGAGAGATGTAATTGTGATAATTTTGATAATAATGTAGATTTTTTTCTTTTCCAGATGGAACTTTTGTATTTCCCCAACTTTTTCCTGTCCCATGCAGAGCAGTATCGCTGGTCAGTTAGCTTCACCAGAGTGTTATTCTGAAGGAACAACTTATTTAAATGATCAAGGGCATGGACTTGAATTTGGTTGTTAATTGTGTGTGTGCTCAGGTACCAGACGCTGTACCAGGTGGGAGTGTTGGTGTCTCGATCCTCCCTGTGCTGTGTGAAGATCAGGAAACTGTGGGTTCTCTCTTCACTGCAGGTGAGAAATTAAGTATAAAGTACAATTCGTCAGAACAGGGGTGAAATGTGAGACTGACTCGATTACATATTCCTTATTTTATTATATTGTGAACATATTTCCAAAAAGTTAAACACCAACATTTTTAGTTGGTGCAGTAACTATATACAGGTTATTGGGTACATTACATTATATATTGACCATCATTTAGGCGCAGCTATCTTACTGGTACCCTACAGCTGCACCTTCAAACACTTGCACCAAGACAATCATCTGATGTCTCAGTTGCAATTTGTTTTGAAAGGTGGTTTACTCGGGATGGATTTGAGAACCCAAACTTACAATTAACGACAAAACAAAATGAATTTCCATATTTTAGTATTTGTTGTTGACCAAACTTCTGTTGTAAAATGCCACTATGTTTTTGAATATGAGTCTGAAATCTAAACGACAGTTGTCAGACATAAAAGTAATGATCTTTTGATCTTTACAATTCTAGGTGTGATAATCTAACAATGCCATAGCCGTCAGCGCTGAAAAAATGTTTTATATAGAAAATCAAATTGAATTGCGAATCTTGAAATCAGTTTGTTGGTTGGTTGGTTGGTTGGTTTGTCAGCAGGATTACACAAAAACAGATTTCCAACAAACTTCACATAATAGACCTCATTAACTTTTGGTACAGATACAGGAATGTTTTCTCAATTTCTTTAACATTGAGCTAGGGTGTTTTTCAACAATTTCATTAATCTCTCAGAGAAACGTAAATGGATCTTGTTCCAGTTTCATGATCATGATCCAGTTTTAATTTTATTGATTTTTTAATTTTGTTTTTAAGAACCACACTCACCTATCGTCATCACCAACTGTGCAACCCAAGCTGTCAATAAAAAAGTTTGAACAGTTATCAAATCAGTATTTTTGAAGTGATGCACACCCACTGGTAAATGTATGATGTTAAAGAATATTGACCCCTTATCATCAAAACAACAGGTATAGTGATATAAACCACAGACAGCCGTACAAATACAATTGAAATTTCCTCAATGAAAATAAGCTACAAACCTTGGTTACTTCATATCACTTACCAAGTAGCCACATTTGTTCCGATGTCACATACCTGTTGATATTTATCTTGTGACTGTGGACCCATGTGGGTTTCAATGCAGTTTGTATCTTGTGTCGACATGCTGATTCCCAGGCTCTCTGTTCTTCCTCTCCCCTCCTCTCTGCCCTCCACAGGTGGTGAATGCAGTGCTGCTCCTGTTTGCAGTGCGTTACCTGTTCCTGCCCAATGCCTGGCTGGTGTTTACCATTGTCCTCTATGAGGGTCTGCTAGGTGGAGCTGCTTATGTCAACACCTTCTACTTCATCAGCAAGGAGGTCAGGTCAACTTTCCATCAGTTGCTTTCTTAAAAAAGTACTAAAAAGTCTTTTGTTGTGGGTAATGTAGGCACCAGGTTTTGAACAGAAGAAGAATGTGTGGAATATAAAGGGTGATACATCACATATGCAGTCACACTCCCCAACACCTGTAAACACAATGTAATGTGGAAATTGGTGGAGTTACTTTAGTGTGAATCTGTTGCCATGACACAATCTATATAATGCCGTCAAATTTACCATGCTTTTTTTTCGTATTTTTGCTTAATTGCTTCAAGTAGTCAATGGTGAGAGACAAATACATTTTGATCCCGTTTGAATTCTTCAAACATGACGTTTGTGAAAAGATATTTTGCAAGTCACCAAAGTCGCTGTTTGTCATAAAAATGGTACAAAGCCGTCTAGTTTTGAGATAAACTGCTCAGTGAACGACATCATCTCACCATGTCTCTAACAGCGACATGGCCGTCAAAGCAGGTATTAAAATAAGATTCAAATCACAGAAAAATCTGCTCATATTGACAACTGCAATTATGTGAAAGGAGAGTTGGTCAGTTCCGTGAGCTGCTAAGTATTTGTTCTGAAATAAGGTCCCGTGGTGTTCCAGTGGAAGAGGAGGGACCAAATTGTGGCAAATTTGTTACACCAAAAACATTAGTGGAAATATACATTGTGTTAGGACTAAAATGTTTTTACCAGTCTATTCTCACTCACAACTCTACCTACACCTCTAGTGTCAGTTTGGCATGCGAAGGGCAGAGCCCAGTCGAGTTGGCAATAATAACGTAATATGCAACATCTGGTTAGCCTTCGAAAGTAAAGCTGCGACTGACAAACATTTAAAATATTATGAATTTCGCTAAGTTATTAACGTTGTGAAACGGTTGCGGTTTGGTTAGGTTTAGGCATGGAAAGATGCCCATGCTTTGGGTTAAAATAACTAAGTTACACATCCACACCATTCCATACCATCAGGTTACCTTAAACACTGACAGTTTGTCAGAACCCTGCTCAGCTGGGGGCAAATCCTGTGTATTACCCATCCAACCATCCTGAACCCCCACCACCCCAGATCCTGACTTCTTGGGCTCTTTTTACAGCTACACTATAGGGGCGCCTCCAAAACACATGCTTGAGGCCTGACCTTCACTAGCATTTGAGACTTACGCTGTCTCACAGTTCTTTCATCTTATGCTTTATGTGCAGTTTCTGTCCACAGATCAAATGTTTATTATTTAGGCTGTAGTGGGTTGAGTGCATTGTATTAAAAGGTGATACAAATGTTTTGTCCACGGTCTCAAAATATTAACATGTAGCAGAATAATCACCTTGTATACTCAATGATTGCATTCGTCATCATCATTGTACATGAAATGCCGCCTGTCTTCTCTCCCACAGACTGAAGACAGACAGAGGGAGTTTGCCATGGCTGCTGCCAGTGTAGGAGACAGTCTGGGCATAGCTCTGGCTGGACTCGCTGCTTTCCCTGTGCATAGATACTTCTGCTCCCTTTGACCCAGCCCCCACACTGACCGGCGGGATGAATAAGCAAGACGTGGGTGTGTTCCATTTGAGGGATGATTTATTTTTTTTAACCAAAATGAGACCAACTGACAAAAGCAGACTATACTCCTACATGCTTTACTGAATGAAGCTTCACCACCACTAAAGCCTTCTCTAACTGACCTTTTCACCAACTTCCACCGCTTTTTGGGATACATATGCAGGACCATGCTGTTATGATAAGGGCCTGTGATCCCACGATATGAGTGATTTTCACCCAGGAGGTCATGGTTATAGTTTCCTTCACTTTATTTACATTTAGGGCATTTAGCAGACGCTTTTGTCCAAAGCAACTTACAGTCATTCACACACTGATGGCGGTGGCTGCCATGCAAGGTGCCGGCCAGCACATCAGGAGCACTTTGGGGTTCAGTATCTTGCCCGAGGACACTTTAAAATGCAGACCAGGGGAATGGAACCAGCAACCTTCTGATGACAAGACGCTTACTCTACCTCTGAGACACAGCCGCCCGACGGGTTTGGTGGTTTGCACAAACTAAGAGAGCCTGGTGCCTGCGGAAAAGTAGAGTAAACTGTCATATAAGTGCAGAGACAATAGCTTGTTTTGCAGAGCAATATTAGTTGTGCTCTCTGCTTGATGAAAAATGCTTTTATTTTTCTTCTCACTAACTGGTGCCCTTGAAACAGGCTATGATGAAGTGACGGAAAAAGCCTTTTACAGGTGCATCTCAATAAATTAGAATATCGTGGAGGTTTATTTATTTCAGTAATTCCATTTTTAAAAAGTGAAACTTGTACATATATTGTGGATAAATTACACGCAAAGTGAACTATTTCAAGCTTTCATTTGTCTTAATCTTGATTATGGTTTGCAGCTCATGAAAACCCAAAATTCAGTATCTCAGAAAATTAGAATATTACATAAGACCAGCTAAAAAATAAAATATATTTTTTTTTAATACAGAAATATCAGCCTTCTGAAAAGTATATTCTTGTATATGCACTCAGTACTTGGTTGGGGCTCCGTTTTGCATGAATTGCTGCATCAGGTCAGGCGAGTTTTCTGGCCAATCAAGCACAGTAATCCCATGGTCATTAAACCAGGTATTGGTACTTTTGGCAGTGTGTCTTTTTCTCCACAGCCCAGGTAAGACGCTTGTGACATTGTCTCTGGTTCAGGAGTGGCTTGACACGAGGAATGCGACAGTTGTAGCCCATGTCCTGGATACGTCTGTGCGTGGTGGCTCTTGATGCACTGACCCCAGCCTCAGTCCACTCCTTGTGAAGCTCCCCACAATTTGTTTTATGGCCTTTGCTTGACAATCCTCTTAAGGCTGCGGTTATCCCTGTTGCTTGTGCACCTTTTCCAACCACACTTTTTCCTTCCACTCAACTTTCTATGAATATACTTGGACACAGCAGTCTGTGAACAGCCAGCTTCCTGAGCAGTGACCTTTGAGGCTTGCCCTCCTTGTGGAGGGTGTCAATGACTGTCTTCTGCACAACTGTCAACTCAGCAGTCTTCTCCATGATTGTGAAGCCTACTGAACCAGACTGAGAGACCATTTAAAGTCTCAGGAAACCTTTGCAGGTGTTTTGAGTTAATTAGCTGATTAGAACGTGACACCTTGAGACTACAATATTGAACTTTTTCACAATATTATAATTTACTGGGATACAAAATATTGGGTTTCCATGAGCTATAAGGCATAATAATCAAAATTAAAAGGCTGACATTTTTCACTTCGGGTGTAATGAATCTATATATGAGTTTCACTTTTTAAATTAGTTACTGAAATAAATGAGCTTTTCCATGATATTCTAATTTATTGAGATGCACCTGTACTCTAAGTTTCTACTAAAGACAGCAAAGGTCTTTTTTATGTTGATTTGCGTGTTAGATTTTATATTCAGTAACAATCTGGGAAACAGAACAATATTTAGAGATTTATGCTGCTAATAATTTTGAATTTATATGAAATCAATGAAAGGGTGTCATGACAAAAGACAAAGGCAACATTTTGTTTTGTATTGCTCAAGTTCTGCTTTTGCTCCAAAAAACAGTTTTCCTGTTATCTAAAAGCAACCCCTGTTTTCTCTTGAACATGTGCACATTCCTACTGAAATGTAACTGTCAACATTTGATTATTACGCTGCTACAGTTAAATATTCATAATTTTGCCACAACTTTTTTTTTTTTTGTTCAAGACAGATCATCCTCAGGACAAATGGATCCTGATCTTGAACTTGGTGATTGTGTTGCTTGTGCTTGTTTGATCAAAATGAGTGAACTTAAAAGGTTTCAGGTGTCGAGGCTTAAAAATTGGACAGACCGCATTAATATGGATAACTGTGATGTAAAATAAAACTATGAATAAATTATCCAGTGTATTTCTATGTGTTCTGTATTACAAAGTTTTGCCTATGGGATGCTATGATTGTACTGTGATCATTATTGGACAAAGTGTTTTTGATCATGCAGGACCATCTGAGTAACCACAACACAACATATCTGTGTCATCTATATCTACCTGTCACCTCTGAATTACTATATCTTAGGTTTGTTTCAGTCAAAACCACTTCAGAGCATAAGCGCTGTTACTCATGACAATTTGTTCTTAACGATTAATCTTATGGTTATTTTCTCAATTACTGGACTCATCATTTGATTCGTAAAAGGGAACAAAACAGTGAAATATGCCCATTACAGTTTTATAAAGGCCAAGGTGATCATATCGCTTGATTTGTTCGACCAACAGTTAATGACCTATCACTTAAGACAGACAAAAGTAGCAAATCTTCACATTTTAGGGTCTGAAACAAGAGCGTGTTTATTTCTAGTAGGAAAATAACTGACAAATCAACCATCAGAATGGCTGAACCATTTTGTGTTTATTGACTAATTGAGTAATCAACTATATACAATCTAATAAATTGATAGTTGAGCCACAGTTTGTGGAATAATGTCATTGTACAGCTACAATTAAACGTTTGTATCAAGTTTGAGGAATTTAAGATTCCCTACAGATGTTTTACATAAAAATAAAATCACTTCTGAGTAAAATGTTGTGTCTGACATTTCCAAATCTAAGAATATAGCTACTAATTAATTTATTGGAAACAAAACTTTTCTAACTTAAGTGGTAATTACCAAGCAATGTATTTGAAATGTCTTTGTAGTTGCCCCTCAATTAACCACCCTCTCTCTCTCTTTCTCTGTCAGACACACAGACACAGTTATTAAATGATGCAGATACTTAAATAAAACAATAATCAGGGTCCTGACCCGGGCTGGAACACCAGGTCAGTTGTCATGTGAGAGGCTAACAGGCCCCTCTAATGCTAAAGATAATATGCTGGGGAGATTATCTTGTTCTGAGCACCAGCAAGACTATCGATTGGCCCTTATTGTAAATACTAACTATTTTCCAAGTTATTAATCTATTTGCTAATATATTGTTGTCTCAAAATATAAAGAGTGACATTGAACTTGAGTGGTGTTAAATAAGACACAATATTATTAGGCCTTAATAGGCAATTATGGTACGAAGTGTTTAAAATGAAAAATGTTTGATTATGAAGATGTATTTAATGGTAATAAACAATTTATGGTGGCCAAAAATTGTTCCAAAAGTTAGACTGATTGGCTGAAATGACAGTGGGAATGTATATATAAAAATAAAAAAAAACGCGTCAGTGACCTGCAGAAGTAGAAACCAGCTTGAAATGAAGCTGCACCAACTTCACTTCAGTTTAGTGCCCTGCTGAGGGGAAGTTCACCACAAACTAGATGATTAAAATGTCATCAGCAGGAGTTTAGCAGAAACCATTAAAGCTATTGGAAGATATGATTATAAAATCATGTTGTGGTGATTTTAAATACATTTTGAGGTCATTTGGGGGCAATTTCAAAGAAATTTCAAATATGTTGTAACTTAGATACCACCTTCTTACAATG
Organism: Spondyliosoma cantharus; assembly: GCA_900302685.1. NCBI lineage: Eukaryota > Metazoa > Chordata > Actinopteri > Spariformes > Sparidae > Spondyliosoma > Spondyliosoma cantharus. The sequence continues at coordinate 34,372 of OMLP01045831.1, forward strand.
AAAGTATTCAAATGAAGTGTTACAGCATATACAGGACATAATTCACACAGTGATGGTCGAATGATAGCAAGATGCACTTTTTGATTGGATGGTGACTCAAATTTTTCATTTTTACTTTCATATAATTTATTTTCGAACTTTCTGTCGTCTTTCCTCAGCCGTCCTCACTTTTCTCCACGCTGAACAGATGAGACGCTGCACTGTGACGGCAGGACGCCTCCTCTCAGCTCACTCCAGTGCGCGTTCCCTACACCGGAAGTTCCAGTCAAGTCGGTTGCGTTCATGAGCAGGAGTGAACCGGCAAAGACGATACCGGGGGAAGAAGAGGAGCCGGTGGACTGTGGAACACCACACAATCCACGGAATGAAACATAGTGATATTTGTGTCTCAAACTTCTGCTGTTACTCACTTGACGGTAATTCATCTTACGTATATTTCGTCGAATCAGCGGCGTTATGTGAATCGTTCCGATAGCGTCTTGCTAGCATTAGCTAGCTTGCACACGAAATTAGCCTCGAAGCGCTAAACCAGTGTCGGTGCCCCGACAGTCATAGTTAGCCAGCTAACATACAGCCTTTCGCTAGCTAACCTAAATACGTTTCTTCAGACAATAATTGCATCAAGTCTGTGTAGCTGTTCGATACCAATTGGCAGAGATTAGCGTAAACCTTCAGGAAAAGAATCCCAAACAAAATGGTCGGCTAAGTTATTAAAGAATCAGTTGCTCGCTGACGTCGTTAGCAGTGATGTAAGCTAACGTGCTAATGCTAGCTTACTGTTACGCTACGCCCATAGGCCCTTAAATTCCTTGACGAATAAATAATGTCTGCTACAGTTTTCATCTGTACTCGGAGCATATAAACAAGCAATATGATGTGAGGTTTATAATTTTTTTCTTAGATCGTCGTTATCTCTTAGTTAGGAAGCAGTTTGAGGAAATAGGCCTAAGTTATCAAGCAACAAACGTTGAACATGTTAGTCGGGATACGCGGATGTTGTTTGGCTTTAATTCAGATTTGTTGTTTAATTGCTTCAACGCATTTCCCCCACAGTTCCTTATTCTGCTCATCCACATGCCAAGAGCCTGAAGTGTTGAAGGGCCCAGTCCATATCCGAGGAAGGGGGTCGTTGTGACTGTCCGCTCAATTGCCTGGGAAAGAGTCTGTTATTTCAGTCTGCCCGGTGTGACGGAAGAGGAGTGTGTGATCATAGTGTGTGAGCAGCTCTCCCTATGTGTGTCACAATGGGGGACATCAGTGACCTGGACCGACAGATAGAGCAGCTCAGACGCTGTGAGCTCATTAAGGAAAATGAAGTGAAAGCACTGTGTGCCAAAGCCAGGTAATGGATCAACTTGTACAGACACAGTGAACAGTTTTTGGTGATGTTGAATATATACGGTATTCAGCAGACTTTTTGACTAATGCCATGTATTTGGAATAAGTATGTCGTGTCCTACTTGCATACTACATTCAAATCTTGAAAGTAATTATTAATTACCAACCGTAACAGTAAATCATTGCTGTAACTTTGGTATGTCGCTGCCATACCACACCATGTCACAGCTCCCAATAGTTTGAGTGCAACACATCTGTGGTAAATACAAATCCCAGGCGTGTCACATATTATCAGATGTAATGTAGGTGCTAACTACGAACAAAACTAATGGCATCAGAACAATGTGATGTGTCGAAAACTTATATGTTGAAGTAAACACTGATGTTACATGGTGCAGAAACAAGTGAGAGATAAATCATTCACCCTGTTACAAGACACTGTACCATCAACATGACTCTGTAGCTGATATTATAAAGTGAAATGGATGGCGTTCTTAAAATAAGTGTGTCATATAATAGAGAAATGGCCCTATACATAGCTAGTTAGCTCACTCTAACAACTGTTACTTTTATAGGTTGTTTTAATACCCTTTCAAGTTATCAACATTTGGCCAACTAATTATTTCCTTATAGATTAATGTATTGGGTTCCCAAGATTAATAATCTATATATAGTCTATATTATGTTAAATAAAAGAGCTCATCACAATGTCTGAGAGCACAAAGTGACATCTTGAAATTGCTTGTATTGTCATTGTCAACAATGCTCAAAAACTAAAAGACTAAATAATTATCATAAATAACAAAAATACTGCATAAAAGTCCTTCCATTTGATAAACCAGAACCAGAAAGTGTTTGACATTTTTGCTTGAAAAATGACTAAAACGATTGATCAGTTATTGGCAATTAATTTTCTTTCAACTAATTGATTCATTGGCTAATTGTTGCAGCTCTATTACAAACAGGAAGTTGGCCACATTCAGTGTTTTTTTTTTTTACAAGATAAGTGTTTA
>OMLP01045835.1:1381-20259 GCA_900302685.1 Spondyliosoma cantharus
CACACACACACACACACACACACACACACACACACACACACACACACACACACACACACACACACACACACGGTGGGGTTTTCATCTCTGGCAATGACATTTACATCATTATCTTGTTGGGTGAAGCGTCTCGCTCCTAAACTGAGACTTGACTTCGTGAGTTGGGCTTTTCACTCTGCATTTTGTCCTACAGGTTTCACACTTCCCAGAGGATGTTCACATTTGAAAAAAATTGTAGATCCCATTCTTCTGATTAATTTTATTCAGAGTAAATTATGTGTGAGTTTACAGTCGTGTGCTTGTGTGAGTGTGAGTGTGTGTCAACAGGCTTTGGTGGCCTGTTGAACCACTTAAAGGATTCTATTTAACGGGTCAGCCGAGCAATTAATCAAGAGTTTAATTGGAATCCAGAGTGGAGTGACATGATTTATGCAAATAGGGTCATTAATATGCAGGCCTGCATTCGATGCTTAAATTAAAATGGCTCATCTGCCAGCGCAGGCTAGCACTTTCATTACGGTAAATTAGAGAGCGATAATAACTCCAAATACACATATTTATTTTCTGCAGACATTCAGAACAGGACATGCCCATAGGAAGAAAAAATATGAAAAGGCAGAAAGAAGGAAGTTTTTACATGTAGACAGTCAGGAGGAGGCAATGCTAATACTGTTAATTTTACCTCATTAGGAGCAGACTACTATCTGCAGGGCTTCGCTTTTAATTGGATCACCAGGCAATTTAAACCACATTTGGTTCTTAATTGCTTTTTTTGCACTTTATTATAAAAAAGTACAGCAGCAGTAGTGTGCTACTCACCAAATTGTTTGCCTGGTCAGTGCAGCGCAGTACCAACCGGTGTTTGACCTATGCTGTTGCCCTTGGTATCCATCCCCACAGGGACAGTTCGTGATCCTTGCTCCAATGTGTCCAGTGCACTCACCCTCACTATGTGCTGATGCCAGGGATTAGAGACAAGAAGGCAAAGAGTTTAGCAACAGCTGAGTCACACGCTCCTGCTACTTGTTTCATCAGGGTCGCTGCACAGGAATGTTGACTTTCAAGAGCCGTTCATGTTGAGAGATTTTTCACATAATCAGTATTAGAGCTGCAGCCTATTCCTTGCAAGAAAATTAGTTGGCAATTGTTTTTTATAATAGATGTCTCGTTTCAGTCATTTTCAAGCTTCTCAGCTTCCTAAATGTAATTGACAAACAAAAGCTTTTTAAAGACTTCACTTTGGGCTCTGTGAAAGTGTGGTTAACATGTTTCAGGTTTTGTTTTTAAACATTTTATAGCCTAAATAATTAATCCCTTAATCTTAATCTGGAATGAGCAAAAAAAAACAGTAGTTTCTTGTCACTGTGAAGTTGTCAGCATCAGTATTGCAAATAATTAAGCTTTTTGTTTGTTGTCTGTTTTAGTCAGTTCGGGTTTTAGAGGAAGTAGATCTGCATACTTTAGCTGCAAGGTCGTAGATGGATTTATCCTCCTACATTTATTAAAAACATTTTTCTGGTCAGACTTCATCGTAACTGTCGATATAAGAAAATATGTATACTTTATAACCCATCTTAATCCCATCCCTGAAAATGACCCATATCTTCAGTATGGAGAGAGGTATGCAAACCAATAAAGTGCCTCATTTTACGCTACGTGTGCCAAAAGGTTTAATAGATCATACTGTAGAAAAGGTTCGGTGCCAAGTCCAGTAAGCTCACTGGATGAAAAACAGATGAAGCGTAAAAGACGAAAACTAAACAATATCACTGTAATTCAAACCCATCATTATTTCATGAAAAGAGATTTAGTCCTGACAAAAACAAATGACGACAAGATTATTATATGCTATTCTGTTTATCCTATGCTTGAAGAAATAAAGTAATCACATTCGCCTTGGATTATATTGTCCACTGTTATTATGCACAGTTTTGAAAGCTTTTACTTTAGCAGGAGTGAAGAGATAATGTCCAGTCCCTCTGCATCGGTCTTCACTGTAAGAAAAGATGGAATGAAAGGCTGGGTCTATTATGGGACTTAAATCGAAGCTATGACAATGTAAACAGTTTTATATATGTGATTTTTTATTTCCAAACAAATGAAAAATGATACTGCTATACCTGTAGCCTGCTGGAAAACTTAATTATACGTAAAATGTCAATATTTGCACTGCAAGCCATGACATTCCCAAGTTCCATGTGCAAGTGCTTTACAGACATTTTCTTTTGAGGTATTGAAAGTTTATTTTGCAGAGGAAACAAAGCAAAAAACGCTGATAATTAAATAAGACTAAAAGGAAAAGTGTCATTCATCTTGAGTTCTGAAGAATGTTTCAGGGTAAAATTTAGATTTATAGAGAATTTCTCAGCCTCTATCATTTGACTTTTAAGAATGAAGGAGATGTAATTTAATGTGCCTTAAAATACTGGTGCATTAAAATAGTTGTGTGATGTAACAAATGAAAAGCCCTGTGCAGCTTTTGTACAATAATTTGAAGACCAATTTCATTTTGGGTGCGAATGCTGATACAGATATTGGGAAGTTTATACATCTCAATACATCAGGCGATACACATGTTCTGGCAATGATCACACAAATGTGGTAATCCAACACTTGTGATTTGCAGATTTACAGATTAACAACAAACTCAGTGCACTGAAACAGTACATTTAACTGGGAATAAAATAATTGTTAATGATTCCAAGCATCTTTTTCTGCATTTTAATCTCTAAAGTTTTTATATTGGTGCATATTGGGCAACATACTGTATATGCTGACACTGACATCTGTGACAGGCCAATATTGACCAGCTGATTCATTGGTCAGGCTATATTTTGTCATTCAGTGTCATTCCCAGCATGAACAACAACAAGTTAACATCCCATTTTTTTAGACCAACTGCAGCCCTATAGTGGCGTGTTGCAAATGCAAAATGTCACTGAGCAAAGTGAAGTAAATTGACCGTTTAAGCAACCTCTCTCAGTAACACTCGCTGTCACATGGATACCGTTAATTGAAACTTCTGGCTGCCGTTTATTTGTTTGCGCACTTCATGGCTGACTTACTCCCAACGCTGTATGATAGGAAACAGTTCCAGTGTTTTAATGGAGCACAATGGGGTGTTTGTGACAGCTGGTGTGTGTGGAGCACAATGGGTTACAACAAACAAAGTAATGGCAATGGAACAGGCTTTTTTGTACTGTAGCTGGAACGGATGGATCTAGGAACAAACATGCCTTGATCTGCCATGATCGGATTGGGACATCCTGTTGTTGGATGTACGTAAGTGACACCACATTGTTTAAACTAACACATTGGCTAATAACTCTGTTTATTCCGTTTCAGCGTTTCTTCCTCTGGCTGTCACACACAAATACACACACGCACAGATGACTCCCAGTTACTTGTCTCTCTTCTTCTGTCACTCACACACACACCTCTCGTCCTCACGTGTGCCAGGGCTCACTGGCTGCTCGGGGTTTTCTGTAATTACAGCAGTGAGCGGGGAGCTGTCTTGTGCATGGCAGATGGTCCAGCACCATGCTGCATCAGGTAACCGTGACAACCACCTCCCTCCTCGCAGTTAACAGCACCATCATGGCTCTTTACAGTGACCAAATGTCATTATAGAGTCTGTGGAGACGGAGAGAGCAGGGGACAGACGTGGGAGGGGCTGGATTAGGGAGAGTGATACAGAAAGGATTCAGGATGCTCAGGATCTTCTTATCAAACGCACACAGACAGAAGGCAGAGAATAGTGTCACTGCCACCATTGTTTTCTTTAGAAACAGCCTTGTTTAAATCTTCACAGCTTTCAGATCGTCGTACCAACCCGTGCGCTTCATGTGATCACTCTATCTGACAGATCAGTTCCACGGAGTGACATCATACCTATGGCGTCAACACCACACTGACGCTTGCAGCAAATGTGATTAGTTTTTATTTGGGTATCCCATTACAACGTTAACACATTTGCCTCCCTGGTGCATCTGATATCTGATTGACGTCATCGTGCCTTGCTGCGTGCGTTAGTGTGTGTTTTGGATAAATGGGACCTTTCACTGCATTGTCACTAATCAGACGGATCAGAGAAGGCATGCAGCGCTGATATATTATCAGTTTCTCCTCTCAGCTTACTATGCAGCAGATGACTCGAGTTGCCTGATTAGGAGGTTCTGCCACGGCTCTAGATGAGAGTCTGTTGCAGGAGAGTTGATAATTTGTCCAAGCCTCAGACAGCTTTAATTCTGTGTCATTCCGTCATGAAGACACTGAGCTTACCTGCTGCCCTTCTTGATATTCAGAAAGGGAACTTTTTTTTTATCATGCTTCATTGCAGTTGAAGTGACAATAGAGACCAGTGCAGCTCTGATAGAAAGAAGCCAAAGAGGGTATTTGAGGCACTCTTCTTGGTGAGGTGTGTGCTTCCTTGCAGTTCCAGAGGGAGGCAGTGACACACCTTGGTGTGGCAGGAGGTGTTTGAGGCGTGCTTTCAACAACACAGAGTCATTTGTTCATTCAATTAATCACCTGCTCACCTGTTCAGTGCGTTAATGAACCAAGCAAGTCAATCTTGTTTTATGCAAAATATCACTTTGTGTTTGTCATGTTGGAGCTTCAGTTGCTCACGGGGACAAAAAAAAAAAATCAGTTGGCTTGTAGTCATTATAGAAGTCCTGCAACATTATTTGCATGCCTCAAAGGTTACCCCATCCGGTGCTTCATCAAATATTGAAGTCACAATGAAATGGCATTTTGGGAACATCCGGCATCTGTAATGGCATCTGTTATTTTACATGTTTCCTGTTGAAACAGGATGTTGGGGGACAGGAAACAACACAGAGAGACCACTTTAAATTCTGATGGAAATATAAAGACATTTTATGGTCAGAAAATCTGTATAAATCTATAAAAAGGAATATTTAAAAAAACAAGCAGTAGTGATATTAATTGTTAAGATTTGTAGTTCCAGAAGATCCAAATTTTTCCTGGAAATTAAAGTTATGTTACATGTGCATAAAAGAAAAGCAGTTTGAATATTTGGCATTCATCTTTTCATAAGTATATTGGATATTAGAACTAGATGCAATGACTTGGAACAATTTAATCTTATTGCTCAGAGAATATAGAGTGTTTTTAGAAAGGCCTGACCTTCACATTAATTTGGAATGAGCAAACCTTTTCTGGGTGTTAATCCGACATGCTATTACGTTTAAGTTAAAAATAAATGACTTGTTGTGAGGTTAAAGACAATATCATAGGTAATGAATATTGAATTATCAGCCATTGTGTCTTATAGTATAAGACGAGGAAATCTCAAAAGAGTAAAGGAAATGATGGGATTTCAGATTTGTTGATTTAGTCTACATGGCTACATAGCGTTTGTGACCCGTATGATTTTATTTTGCTGTCTCGACTTTTTTTCTGTCTCTGAATAGGGAGAAGGAGGTCTTTCAATAGTGTGGATATAGGAAACTAAATATTAAACGAACGTAGAAAAATGTATTTGAAAAGACAAGACTGGAAGGTATTATAAACCAATATGTTGCAATGTGTAGGATATTCTCTGTTGATACTCCTTGTTTGAAGCTTCACCTCTTTCTTTCGCTCATCTTTCCCTGTGTGTCCTTCTGCCTGTCCCCGCATTTCTCTGTGATGTCCTACTTGGCATTTTTACAGCTCCATGCAGATGCAGTGCTGCAGTCTAACCCTCCCATGGTTACCCACAGGGGGTTAACATGCACAGATTCCCTCAGTCGCACTTACATTTAAGTTAAATTCAGTGTATTAAATGTGTCCTACACATAACATCGTACTCAGAAAGCTCCAGTTTTCTCTTCTCTTCTCTTCTCTTCTCTTCTCTTCTCTTCTCTTCTCTTCTCTTCTCTTCTCTTCTCTTCTCTTCTCTTCTCTCCTCTCCTCTCCTCTCCTCCCACTGTCAACATTGCTGGATTGTGTACACAGTGGTTAAGTTTTTAGCAGTTCACACTGCTCCGTCCAATCAATAGCAGGTTTGTGCTGTTGTATAATTTCTTGCCCCCTGTCTGATCATAAATGTACCTCTTGATCTGCCTCTGCTGTGCAAAATCGATAGCCGTCCAGTGGGCCAGCTGTTTTTTTTAAGCTGTTTTTATTATTTCTTAAATCAGTCAAGTCTGCAGTGCAAAGTTACCAGAGTGGAGGCAGAAGCAACAGCAGGGCTTTTAGTTCATAAAACTAACATGCCTCCGAAGCCTGTATATGAAGATATTGATCCTGTGCTCTGAAAGCGAAAGAGTTTCCACCTTGTATTACAGTACCAACAGCAGTGGTGCAATTGTGTAATGTGTTTAGCGCAGTGTGACTCCCAGTTTATATTAAGTGGGAATACAGCATGAGATATGAGATCTGCATTCAATTGTTGCTTCTTGTAGTATTATTACAGACATGTTTTTTTTTTTCTATTTTTGTTTTAAGTCTTATCTTTCCTGGCATCCTTTTGTAAATGAACACAAAGGTTTTGTGGTATTTTTGCATTTGTTAATTGATTTTCTGATAGAGGTGACAAGTAACAATGGTCAAACTTCATTTTAGACAACAAAATTAACCTGTATATTATCTTGACTCCGTTTTTCATCTTTTAAGTGTTTGATACCCATATTTGAGGGGTCACTGCAAAAAAATGTGTTTATATTGGTTGTTATATGAGTATTAACATCGTCTGCTCCCTAAAGTTGATATCTGCATCTACCTCAAAAATGTAATATTGCTCAGGCTCTAATTCATATTGTGATTATTTTGACAGACATTATGATTTCAGTATGATTCATGATTAATGATAATGATAATTTCTTTGCATCATGATTTTCACTTACACTGACAAAACTAATACAATCATGAGGATGGGACATTTGTTGGGGTCTGTACCAAACAAACATGTTTTCTTACATGTGGAAAACAAGATTTGTAGGGAGGGGCATCTCTGCAGCTCTATAATAGTTCTTTATAATAGTGACTGTCGCACGTTTTATTTTTCTTAAAAAATCTCTAGATAGATGATATTCATAGATGATAATGACAAAGCAATTCTTATAAACATGTCATCCTAAAAGAGATCTTTATTTCACTTCAAAAAGCTACTCCTGGACAATAGCTGCATCCGACAAGCCATTATTCTGTTACAAGATCAGCTCAGCTGTGTGGTTTTTGGTTTCCCGGGGCAACAGGGAAACAGTTACTCTAATGTTCTTGATGAAGACAAATAGAACAATTTAAAGAAACACATAACAGGCAGTCAACAGTCATGAAAAGAATCAGAGAAATTTGGCTCTTAAACAGCGAAACGGTTGGTCACATTTCATCTCTCGTCGGTCTGCAGAAAGGCTTAAGATTTCACAGTGATGAGTGGGGACATACTGTAAAAGCTCAGTAATCTGAACAGGAAATTGGCCGTTCAGTGCTTTATAAGTAATCAGCCGGGTTTTGAAAACAACTCTAAAACCCACAGAGAGCCAGTGCAAATTGTGTTGGGATATATGATCTCTCTTCCTTTGTTCTTGCCAAATCTACCCTCAGCATTCTGTCTGTGCTCCATATTCAGCAGGAAGTTAATAATAGGATAATAATACTACAGTAAATGAGAAAAGTAATCACAGATTTTAGTGTTATTTTACCACCCATAGTAGCTTAATTTTGATTCATTTCAGATGTTTCTTTCAGGAGTCTAAAACTCAGTGTGAATCAGTAAATTGCTAGCAGGTTTTTTTTCTGATTATAGATAATCACAGACTTCTTTCCAGGACATTTTTTATTTTATTTTATGTTTTTTTTAAATTTATTTATTTTTTTACATTTTTTAATTGTCTGAGAGTCTGGCTGCATTTTGGTGTGTTGTTTTCAATTTTCTGTTTGCTCTGGTAGGTGTTTGTACAAAGACGGAGGTTGCTGCTTTTGTGGTATACTGTACATTGGTATTTTGAAATGTATTAGGGATGTTAATGGTTAATTGATTAATCGGCGTTTAGAATTTAACCAATTACAAATGTATTAACCGATTATCCAAGATAAACATCTTGTGACAACTTATGAATATTTACCCTAATCCTAACCCGAGAGTGCTTGACAGATATTTCATAATCAAATACAAAACACTGTCATGGGAAAATGTATTCAATTAAAATACAAGTGATATATTTGTAACTAAGAAATACAGAATTACATTCTGTTCAAGCTGACATAATTTAATTTGCCATTTAGTACCCTCAGTGTCGGGCCAGTTGTTGAACCTCGATAGACGGGAGCTCAGCAGTTTAAATGAAGTCAGGATTTTGCGTTATTTAGTTTACCATTCAAGTAACTTGTGTTTACTTTAACCGTCCTGTTTTGCATCAAACATAGCTCATGTCAGTGGTTAGAATAGTTTTGTATTGAGAAAACAGCTACCATTTCAAATATTGATAATGATTAATCGATAATCTATTGTTATGGCAGCTGACAATCTCTTAAAGAATCACTCACTACAAATTGAAAACAGTCTGAATTTAACTTTTCTTTTCTTTTCTTTTCTTTTCTTTTCTTTTCCTTTCCTTTCATTTCACGTTGACCTTTCATTTCTCGACAAGAAGCCAACAAAGGTCATACATTAACAACTTTAACAATGCTCCCAAAATGTAATGACACATCAGTGATTATTGGTTAACTCTGTGTTGATAGAATTCCATCTAAGGGCAATTTAATGTTCCATGCATGTTCATGTTAAATGGCTCTCCCCAATGGGTTTTAAAGAGCAAAGCTAACTCACTAGATAACAAATTATGGACTCACTTGTGAATTATTGAAGCACTACATTTTTCCAAGCTTTGTCTATTTTCTGTGTATGTTTGTATGTTTAGTCCACTAGAAAAAAAGGGCATACTATTTTATTTGTATTTTCTCAGTTTTTGTAATGTAATCTGATGTTCCTGCACATAACACCGTCTGCAACATCAGCAAACTGTGACAGTCTGCTTTGTTGTGTCTGAGAAGCATTCAAAACACATTTATCACTGATACAGTTTGGTGTTTTGCTGATATTCTCAACTTGACAAGCTTATATGGCGAGTGATATTTAGGATTTTGCTCCGTGACACTGACAGAACGCATGACTGAAATTGAAGTCGAACCTAAAACCTTGTTATTGCAGGTTAGAGACGATACAATTTGTCCAACAAGTTGTCTTTCACCACAAGCTGTTCTGTGTTGACTAACTAACCCTGACCCAGTACCTGTCCTAGCATCTCTCTACTTTGAGGCCATGTCTCCTGAGTCTTCCTTTCAGACATCAGTCTCTCGGTCTCCCGTGAGCTGCCATCTAATCCTCCAGTCATCTGAATCCAGACCCTCATCTCACCGAGGTCGGGATGAAAGAGCATCTCACCGGAGCCAAGGTCCGTCCGTGCGTGGCAGAAGGAAGGGGAGAAGGCCTTAGTGCGAAATGTCAGTGCTTTTCCTGTGAAGCTAGACTCATCAAAGGAGGATTAGTGTTGGACTGATGGCCTCGCTGGACAAGCAGGCTCTGATGGGGTAATCTGATGCATCCGAACTGATATGAGACTTGGATGAGACACATGGACAATATGTACAAAGCACATGCCCGTGAGCTTACATGTATGCAGCCATAGATGTGTGAGCACACGTATTTATTCAAACGCACAGAGTCTCTTGCACACACAGCAACGAGTTTCACTACTTCGGTCTAAATGTAAACCCATGATGTCACCCACTGGTTTGGTTACTACCGCTTTGAAGCCTCGAGGTTTGGCATTATGGCTGGCACCGAGTTGTTTTTTAGGAGCCAGAAATTACAATATTTGGACTAGATGGTGGAACTGGAGAGGCATTGCTGTGAATCTGTCATGATTGGACTAGTATGTAGACTGTGGGTGTAAAGCCTGTTATCGGGTGTCTATTCACAAGCTTCCTCACACTATTTGCGTGGACTGTTTTCAAAATCTCCATTGCTACTTGAAAGAACAACAACCCCCCGAGCTAGCATACTACTAAATGAAACAAGTTATTCTAACCCTAACCTGTTCATTAATGCCACAAACATAAACAAGAGAGCTGCTGTTATCTGTCTTTTAAGGGGATTTAGCCATTTCAATGCCACAAGTTTTCCTCTATAGTATTTTGCAGGGGAACCGTTGCTGCATCCTGGGTTATGTGCTGCCCAAGACAATCGTGATTGATTTAAAGACATGCAAAAAAGCTGGAGTACTGTTTCCCCGCAAACCACCTTCCTCCAGCTCTGGAGCCAGAGACTAGATTGGACCTGACTAAGAAATCAAGGGACAAGACTTGTCAATCAGAAAGGTGCCACAGCCTCAAGCATACCCTGCTTTATTGTCTATTCGACTCTAAATGAAACCATAAATTACGAATTGAACACCATGCTGTGTTAAAGAAGACTTGAAACTTGTGACTGAGACGGTAAACTCATTCAGAAACTGTTTAATTAGGTAATAAATCAAGTGAGAGTTACGGTCATTTTCTCATAAGTTTACATACATATTTTTGAAAGCAGTGGCGTCGCACTGATGGCCATAAGAAAGAATGCAGGTTTAAGGCACGTCCACATTGGCTTAACTTTTCAGACCTGGAAAAAATGATTTAAATGGTCTTTATTTTTGTGATCTTGGATGAAAAAATGTAATTGAAGACCAGCGCATGTCTCATTTTGGCAACTTTATGCCGCTTGCTATTGCAGTAGCTATTAAACCATTATATACAATTCAGTTTGTTTAAACTGTGAACTGAGGCATTGATTATTTGACAATAAAGCATCTGAAATGTGCACAAAGGTACCCGCGATATCCACATTTGAGTTACTTACTTACTAAACCCTAAATAAATGTAAAGAAAACCTGTGGTAAGACTTGGTTCGGTGGCAGACTATAGGTGTTGTGCTTTGCAATGGATTAAACTGGTGGGAGGCTGATGATTGCAGACGCTACAAGGAAGTAGTTGTTATCTTCCCACTTCTCCATCTGTTCCAACATTACTAACTAATACTGCGAAGAATCAAAGGCAAAATGTGCTCAGTGTGTTGCTGGTGATGCCTTGAGGTCACTTTGTAATGCATATTTTGCCGTTACATCATCAAGTTTGTTTTGTGGATTGCAATTTCAAAGCCTTTGAAGATCGTCCAATACACAGTATGTCAATGAGGGCACGCTGTTGATTGCTCAAATATACCGCAGCACCTTTGTAGGATACTTTACCACTTAATATATTTAAAATGCAAGGACCATAACATCTGTTTGGATATTTGTTATCCTTTTTAAATTACTGTAAATTGTTTTCGAGCTTTCAGTCATTCTTAAAACTTAAGTGACATCTTTGATCAAAAATCAAGATGAAAAATTTAACCGTTTGAATGTTTTCATTTCTTTCCCCCTGACATCCAATTTCTAGCTTTCAAAATCAGCTCTCAATACAGTATGTACTGCCTTTGGACTGACGGGAGGAGCTGTGCACCATGTGTTAGTTTGAGCTAAATCAACCATTTTGCGACAAATAAACTGCAAGACAAATAGGAACATCATTCTTAATTTGCAAAGCTGACAGGGCAAGAAATGAGAACAATAGGAAGGCCCAATACCGTGCTCTTCATTAAAGTCTTTGTCCTCCACACATGACAAAGCATATTGTGATTGTGGCACTGACAGGCTGTGGACAATTACAAGTGATGTATTTATAGATTTTCGGTGTGATCCAATCTGAAATATAGCTGCTGTCAGTGCTGAAAATACACCGTATAGAAGTGCATTACCAGAACTCGACTTTGTGCATATTCTGATATGAAAACCACAGTCGATACTCAGTAATGGCACAGAGTCAAAGAGAATTTGTTTATAGAGGGGTGATTTATTTTTATTAGCTCTTTCTGGTCGTGTGTATTATTATTGTTCCTCCTGCAGATATATTGACTTAATCTGAATATTTGAAAATGTGGTGTGTGGTTTCTTTGTGGACTAATGCATCCTGCTTTGAAAGCAGAAAAAGGAGATTGTGAAAAAGGAAGCATTGTCAATCTGGATAACATTTTTCTGTCTTAAAAAACAGACTGTTTGCTAAACCCCTACCTCGATCAGTCATAGCTCAGCAGCTGTCTAGACCACGATAGGTCTGTCAACCTTCAGATTTCTCCACATGTCGAAAGAGTTCAAGAACGTTTCCCAGTCTTTAAAGTGATCATCAACTGGTGAGGATGGTTACTTTTCGCTTGGGACATGGAGTTTAAGCCTCAGGTTTTTATGCCTCTGTGAAAACAATATCTCACGAACACCTTTCGGGAATTATTTAAACCTGGACACAAGGATGAACTGATTAGATTTGGAGGTCAAGGCCACCGTGACTGCTTGTTGCCCCATTTTCATGAACAGCGTATCTCACATATCTCCTGCATTCAGGGAATTCCTGAAAATTTGAAGACACATTCTTGGCCATTTCTCAACAAATCATACAACATTTTTTGCAAAATTCAAATGGGATAGAATTATGACTTTATGACCTTTAATATTCAGAAGGTTAAAGGTCAACTTCACTATGATCATCCTGGACATTATTCGATGCCATAGTTCAGGAACAACGACTTAGCTGTTTATGAAGTTATCTTTATATCATGTACACCATGTAGCAATTAAGTGCATATCTTTGACCTTTTTTATAAGGCTTTTGTTTTGTGTTTGTTACAGTGGTTGACATTTTTGAACCGACCGATTAAGCTAGTGCTAGCAACAGTTGTCTTTAGGAAAATCTATGGCCTTCAGCAAGAAATGAGACACCAGCTTTTGTTTACATCTTTCTGAAATCAAGAATCTATTGTTTCTACCACCTGCCACCATTGTCATGATAAATGGTACTCTTGCTGTGGTGAGATGGAAAGTTTGACAGCAGAAGCACAGTAACTAAGGGAGGCAACAAATAGCTGATTGTATCTAGAGTCTGGGAAAATTGACAGGAATATGGCACGAGATAATAAACAACCAAAGTCTTTGTTTGTATCTGGAAAACTAAATTTTGGTGAAGCAGAGCATGTAATAGCTCTGTATCTTCAACTTGAAAAATAAAGTTTCACAGCCATAATAATAAATGTCCAAATCAGTGTTCAAAGAAAGCAGACATGGTTTCAGCTGCACCTAAATAGAGGCCCGTGAAGAGACGGAGAATTGGATCTCCTCTGTGGTGTTTAAGTAGTCCAACACTTATACATGCACAGGGAATAAACAGGAAATGTGGTCCCACAAGCACAGGGCAGTGATGAGTCTGAGCATGACCATCCACGCTTGCAACTGCTCAACACTCACTTGCTGTTCAAGTTTACTTGTAGGTGGGGGCAGTGGCTGTTGTCTCCCCACCTGTCCTTATCTGTCACAAGACTCATGATGAAATAATAGCATCATATAGGTAAATAATAACAGTAAGTTTGATCGCCATTGTGCCCTCCTCCTGCACTGTATAACTATCCCCAGTCCCTGTGAATTTATAAAACACTTTATTTTGGGTTACAATTTCTTGATGTATTTCTTCCCTGTCATTTCTCTTTCCTGGAGCTTGATCTCAAAATCAAAAAAACAAAACAAAAAAAACTATTTTGCTTTATCAAACAGTCTCAGCTTCTCCCAGAGGAGACGTTTTGCACTCGACTGAAAGCTGCGTGTGTGTGCACAATTTATAGTGGAAATGGATTGAGGTATTCGGCTAGGTAAGCATAGTATCTTTTGGAACAAGGCACCCAGTGCGAGAGTGCTCTCTCGGAAAGTCGTGGATCGTATTGCAGAATGGGCAGGCATGCGCAGAATCAGAAATGTTTACAGAGATCACAGAGGAAATGAGGTAATTCTGTGGCGCTACTAATGGCCGAGTCTTGACAGAGGATATGTTTCATTTATCCTATCTGCATCAAGGTCGACGTGGCAATTACCACGCGGGGAGAAGCTAAAAAAGAAAATCCACCGGCCCAGTGGTGAATATACAACAAATCACCTGTGCGGTTCAGGGCAGGGATATTTTAAAAAGGGGTGATATAAAGTGTAGCTCAAAGGCAGACTGTTTAAGCATGGAGGAAGAGAGTGAATGGTTTATTACCCAGCCTAGCAGAGTAGCACTAAAAGCCCACTGCAAGCTCACACCTTTTATTTAGCTTATACTCATGCGGCTGGTTTAGGGGACATGAAATACTGCTCATTCTGTTTCCTGAGGGAGATACCCACCATTAGCATTTTTTAGTTTCAGATTACGAGGCTCCTTAACAGTCCCCATGATGCATCCACATTTCTCCCATAACAAGTGCTGGGTTAGCATAAATAAAAAGGCAATTAGCACAAATCCTACCTGCTTTATTAGTATGACGAGCGTGACAGGGGTTGTCTCAGTTTGCCACTGGGCTCTTGTCACCCTGTCCCTCCATCCTCCTCCTCCTCTCCTCTCACCTGAATAGCAGCTCAATACCTCAGCGCTGTCCCTCTTGATCCCTTTACCACCGCTTTCCCACTTGCCTTCATCCCTCCCCCCCGTCTCCCTTCCCTTCCTCCACGCTTGTTACAGACTGTCGGGCTAGCAGCGCGGCACACTTGCTGTGTTCACGCCGGTTGGTCAGCTCAGATTGGCATGCACAGTGTGTCTCATGGACTGACCTGCCTGCCTGCGTTGCTCTCCTATTAAAATTCCTGTGCCAGATCCCCAATGAGGAGAGTGTAGCAGGGTCAGCCCGGCTCGCTGGCCTCTCTCCCCCTGCCTGCCTAATGAAGAGGACGCCTGTTGGGTTCATTATTAAAGAACTGCTAATAACAGACGGCAAAAGAGGACTGATGGAGAGGCGGGGTCGAGTGAGATTGCAAAATGGAGAGAATGGAAATGGGGGGGTGAGAAATTGCTAAAGCAATTTCAGGCAGGATGCAGGGATGCACCGTTCCTGTACTCTTACAAGTCAGCTATGTGGAAGGCTTTGTGCCAGGGTTCGAAGCAGAGCGTGGGCTTCGAGTATTTGCTATTCTGTTTTGTCTATTCTGGGATGACTCATGTATCTTAAATCTACTACAAGGGAACTTTCACTTTTTGGTGATTTAAGCAGACTCGACAGACATGGCAAAGTAAAGTTTGTTTAAGTGCTGTACCACCAGACTACAGAGCAGCTTCTTCTCTCATGCTGTGATGCCCCTCAATTCATCCCTCAATTTTATGACTAATGGGAGTCCAAACCAGTGTGAGGGGAATTAAGAATGACTGTAATATCTATTCAGATATAGCTAACTTTTTTGCTGATGGTTTTGTTTATTTATGGACACATCATTCACTGCGTTTACATGCACAGCTTAGTCGGGTTACAGCCATAGTTTGACTATGCTACTCAATCGGACAACTGCAATTGTCCGAGTATACATGCCGGTGAGAAAATCTAATTATTGGGCCGAAGCATGTCATACCCCGGTACGATAGGTGGCGCTGTACAAAATTTCAGCTAGTGGTAATAGAGCCACCTCGGGCTGACCTCTTTACGTCACCAGCAGCAACAAACTCTGCCTTGGCATTTGAGAAAGATGGCGTACGAAGAGCAGGACGAAGCTACAGCTTTGTACATTTCGTTTATGGTGTACATGATAAACAAACTAGATTCACAATGGCGCTCTTGCTTGCGGTGATTTCGGAGGAAAGATTGCTTCTTGGTCTCTCCATCGTGTTGTTTTGTATTTCCAGCAACAACACAGCTATATATTCCATCGTCTCCTTCTACTTCCGGGTCACGGCCCCAGGGAAAAAATCACGAGCCTGCGCAGAACGCAAAATCCGAATCCAATCTGATAGAATGTAAACCTGCACGGGTAATGCGACCATCAATCGAATAATCTAGGTGTTTTAATTTGACTAGAGAAAATCCGATCCGGTCCGATCATAGTCAGACTAACCCAATAATTCGGTTTTCTTGAGTGTCATGTAAACGCACTATGTATGGACGTTAGGTACTTGTAGTATGTTCTTTTTAATGAAATATCATCCATATCATTTAAAGTTCCTGTGTGTAGGATTTGTGGGCATGCATGGAATATAATATTGACAGAAATGAAATATTATAGCCATAAAGTTGTTTTCATGAGTGTATAATATCTTGAAAGGAAGGGTAGTTTTTGTTACCTTGGAATGAGCCTTTTACATCTACAGAGAAAGTGGATCCTGTGGTTGAGTCCGACATGTTGCACCACCATGTTTTCATGGAGGCCTTGAACAGATGAACCAAACAATGGCTCTAGAGAGGGCCATTCACATTTTGCCGTTGTAGGGGATGGAGAGATGAGGGGTGTTCACTCGGTTGCAATGTGCAAGCATACTGCTAGATGCCACAAAATCCTACACACTGGATCTTTAAATGGGGACATTTGAATAAGTTATACAAAAACAAACTCTGGGTATATGTATGTATACTCTTTTAGATGTGCACGGATATACTTTTTATATTTCTTCACCACAGGTTTATTTTGAGCTTTCCTTGCCGCAAGAGGACACCATTTGCTATAACTACCTTAAAGACAAGATAATTACAGTTTATTTGTGTAGCACCTGTCCAAGACAAAGGAAGTCCAAGTGGTATAAGACATAAAATCATTACAACAAGACATTAACAAAGATGATTCAGAAAGACACATTTAAATGCTATCCATTTACAGCCACTTCTATCTACAACTTGAGCAGGAAATTGTCTTCTGTGTAGGGCAGCACAATATATCGTTTTCGTATTGGCATTGCAATGTGCACATGGAACAATGACATTGCAGGATATTCAATGTCAAGTATTAACTAGTATTAAGTGTATTAACTCAAACATGCCATGCAACAACTTTTTTGCTGCTTGATACAAAAGCAAAACGTGGACAGTTCTCACTTTCCATGTCTGGTCATCAAGAGCTATCGCTTCAAAATGAATAGTTTAATCCAATTTAAGGGTTCTTGGATACATTGGAGTGTTGCTTGTCAGTGACATGCAGGCTCTGCATGCACTACTAACCACAATCATTCTTGATCAGTTTATCATATAAAGCAAATGAAGGGTCTGCTTTGGCTGTTTGATTAAACTCTCCACTAAAAATATCTCAAATTAAATTACTAAACTACAAGAATGTTCAGTGGATTCATTTTACAGTATATGAGTATTTTTTTGCAAAATTATCCTTCACACTCCCTGCAGTAATCTTTCTATTGTGTGTTTTGGAGGCCTCCGGCCAACAAAAAAGGCAACAGTGAAATTCCATGTGTGGCCTCTTTAATGCCCGTGGGAGAACCGGCGTGTTTACCTACATGTCTCTTGAATTTTCCAATAGTTACCACAAAAAATCCATATGTGTTCAATGCCTGCTTCTGCATTAATTAGCCACCCTATGCTGGAGGAACCATTAATTACGCTGGGATTATCATATAACAATCCAGCAGACTCATATACTAGGTGGAAAAAAAATTATCATATAGATACTTGTTTTTTTTTTTTTTTTTAGAGCAATAATAGAATTCCTCACAGCTGCCTGCAGCACATCCATTCCAAATTAGTCCGCCTGCTGCAAATGCTCTCGGTAACTGATGCGAGGTATTATACAGGGTATTACCATATTCCTCAGAGGCCTAAGGTCCCAGGAATCGTGTGCACATGTATGTGTGCACATTCACATGTGGTATTCCTTTTCAGGTTTAGGATATTCATGCTTATCATGAATATCTCCGCCATATGTCTCTCAGGTGTCCTGTCTTTCAACACAAACCAGGCAAAGGTTTAATGCAAATTATCCAACCATAAACAGCCAAGCGTAACAGCATAAATATGTATCATGATCTCAACTGCAGTATCACGTCTTTGAAGAGAGAGTACCCATCTGATGACTCGAGAAAGTCGAGGAGGAAAAAAAACAAAGTGATGGACTGCAAGTGTATACTCATGTGAAACAGGCCAGGGATGTTTATATGATTTTCATGCAGCGTGACCGGGGCTATTAGTTTCTGGTGGCTGCTAAGAACCAGACCACAAGGCCTGTAAAAAGGAAGTTGGCCAATTAATTTAAGCCGGATATAGGATCCAGTTGCACACAAAGCGCTATAGAATTTTTTTTTTTTTTTAAATTGAAAGAATTAAATGAAAAAGAAATGCATGGAAGGCATGTCTCCATTTTGGTGAGACTGAAGCATGTTTTATTCAGCTTGTTTCAGCAATGCTGTGAAAAAGAGACTGCTTAGATTAGCATAATGAAGCATCCTATCTGATCCTATGAGCCTCTGATGTTTACAGTCAATCATCGATGGAATGACAACAAGCAGCTGGAACACAGGAGTGCTGCTGTAAGGGTTTTCAAGACAAAGGAATTACCGAAATGTTTAAGTTGTATCCCCTTATCTGGGAGCATTTGATATCAGCCATAACCATTATCCTCACAGTGCAGAGGAAAAGTGTTGAAATAGTCATATGATTCACTACAGAAATAATAGGAAGTTTGTTCGGATAAAACTACTGTAATCATTAAATGGAGAGAGCTTGTGTTCGCCCTCTCTGTGTGTCTAATCTAGGTCACAATTGGATGGCTCATCCCTGCGCAGAAAGTAAATCCACCCAACGATCGGAGAAGGCCTTATCCTAGTGTTTACAACAGGGCTGGGTCGATATCCACAGGAGGCGCTCAAATAAACAAACCATAAATGCCGGGGCTTCTGCTGGCCTCAGAGATTATGGCTGTAACAATGATTAATTTTAACAACCTGAGCTAATTGTCTCCGAAACTTTAGTTAACAGCAAATATGATCTAGCCCTGGGTGCTTTTCTCTTCTGTAATGAAGAATAATGAGCAGCGGAATTACTGCTGGCACTTTTTTTTTTTTTTTTTTTCGTT
>OMLP01045835.1:20834-39867 GCA_900302685.1 Spondyliosoma cantharus
CCACAAGTGGCAGAGCTTAAACGCCCTCTTTTATCTACACTATCTCTCCCCTAGTGAAGTGAGGAAGAGCAGGGAGGGAGGGAGGGAGGGCCGACCTGATCCCTTCTAGCTGTACTCAGACAGAGGGATGTTCACATAGCGTGCGGTGTTTATGTGGAGGAGGAGAACTTCAACACCAGCTGACAGCACAGAGCCTACTCTGCTGTCATTATAAGATCACACACCTTGTGAAAAGAGATCTAATCGATTTGATCTGGTCTCTTTTTCTGCGACTTATTCAGCTCGACCATGAGTGCAGAATAGAATCTTTGTTCTTCCTCCACACTTTCTTGACTTTCTGCTCTTTTTATCATTGTTTTGTTGGAGGAATTCATGGCATCGGTATTAGTATTGTTATCACATTCCCCCTTCACTGGGCTGCAAAAACACCCTGACCTTTAATGTAATCACTCTAACCTACACAGTATCTGACACAGCACAAGCGTATCCATTTCCGTCTTCGCCTGCAGTCCACAGGCACCTTGGGAGAGTCAATAGATGTAATAAAACTTATTAGCACAGTTGGATTGAATATGTACGCTAGACTTGAAACACAGTGAAGTTAGGGTCACCTGCGAAGACCTTAAATCCAACCCACGTCTTTTTATTCTGCGTGCAGAAGGCAACTCCATTACCGAAAAGGTTGCCGCTTCTCGTGCAGTGTCTCGAGAGGGGAAATTGGCAGCTTTCTCTCAGTCCATTCCAGGGTTTACAGGGGGACCAGTTCAGATGCCTTTTAGAACACCGAACTCTAATTTAACCACAAGTCTTGATGGGGACAGGCTCTGGCTAGAAGTCCACATTCCTAGGCAAAAGGGAACTTATACTGTATGTGTGTGATTGGAAACAGAGGAACTCAGACACATTTTCTCATTACCAGCATAATTGCAAAACTCACACCTTGACCCTGTATGTGCGGTTAGATTACTATGATAGTTTGTGTTATTGTTTAGAATTACAAAAATGTTCTATTGGATAGGCTTTCACAGATTGAAATTATTCCAACTATTTATTGTTTCCACATGCGGTATTTCCCTTTGATCACCCTGCTTCATGCGGTCATTCTTGAGGCATTGTTGTGGGCAATTATACACTTTGGTAAAAGGTGCTATAGTCAGGCAGTTTTCTGGATGTGTTTTTCTAAACTATAGTGATGTGAACCAGTGTTGTAGTACTTGAGATTGGTCTCAAGACCAGTTTTTGAAGGTCTTTGTCTCGTCTCCGAATTGACCACATTTCACTCAGTTGAAAAAGGAGGAGTCAAGGCCACAATTACAGGGATATCACTGTATTGAATAGGGGTGCACCGATCCGATATTAAGATCGGATATCTGCCCCGATATTGACAAAATAGCTGGATCGGGGATCGGAAAAACAGATCCACGGGCAGATCCACAGATCCACGGGCCGATACAGTTTTGTTTTGTTTTTTTCTCCCTCGCAGCACATCCTACAACTGCAACTACATTTTATTTATTTTAATTTAAGAAGTTTGATTACATTCTGATTTAGATTTTAATGTACAATTGTTTTTTTGATAACAAATAAATAAGAATTCAAATATTTTTTTTTTTTATGTTTACAATGCTTGATTATTATTTTGTCTTAGTTAGGAAAGTAATGTTTAGTTAGGAAAGTGTGGTGCCTTTAGTATAAGGTGGAAGGTATACGGTTTATTATTAATTCAACAACGGTATTGGATCGGTATCGGGTATCAACAGATACACAAAGCCCAGGCATTGGCATTGGCATCGGCATCGTTATCGGTATCGGGACTGAAAAAGTCGGATTGGGTTTGATACAGTCTATACTTTATGATGGTTCTGTATGAAGACAGGAATCACCCAGGACCCTGAAGCTTGCCCAAAAATTGTATTGCGTCAGGTAGATGATGAAACATTGTCAAGATGATTTCAGCTTTTTGCTTGTCGGACATTTTATCATTAGTGTGTCCGGTGAGTGTGGGACTCTAAACTGGTCTTGGTCTTGTCTCGGTTTCAGTACACTCTGGTCTTCAGAATCAGAAACAGATTTATTACTAAGAAGGATTTTACACCAACGAGGAATTTGTCTTGATGAAGAATGTGCATACATTGAAGACAATAGACAATAAACAAACAAAAAACAAACATAAAGTGTAGGATGATTGATAAATAAAGATGGCAGAGCTGTACAGGAATGTGCAAAAAAGATAAAAAAAATAAAAGATTGTTAAAAGTTATAAAACATTTACAAATTCTGCATTATTGTAATGCAAAGATTCAAGGGCGGTGGTGGTTTGAGTGCCAGAGTGCAAGAGTCAGTGTCAGTGGCACTCAAACAACCACCACCCTTGAATCTTTTATTTTTTTTATCTTTTTTGCACATTCCTGTAGAGTCTTAATCTTGATTTGGGCTTAAACCCTCAACGTTTCTGTCTAGTCACAGTCTCCATACGCTCTGGTCTTGGTCATGACTTGGTCTCAAACCCTAAAGAGTCTTGGTCTTGTATTGGTCTCGGTTTACGCGGTTTTCTCTACAACACCAGTGTGATGTGTACTCCGTATAGCTTGCCAAAAGATCTGAAATTTGTCACATTTGTCATCTATTAATGAATTTAAGAGCATCTTTAGGAAACTGGTGAAGGAGGCATGTGGTTGTTTTTTTCTTGAGAGGCCACTATGTTTGAATACCTATTTTTCTGTTTTATTGAGATTTGGTACAGCTGCTACTTTGGCAATGTCTCCCTTGTAAAGGAGATCTTGATCTCAACAGGGCCTCCTAGAAAAAAAAGGATGAAACTAAAAGCAAATAAGATAAAATCTTCTTCTCAACAATAGCTGTACTCAAATGACTCAGACAGTCCACTCCTCTGCTCACCCCTGTTTGCAAAGAAGAGGCTTGTTGAACTTGATGGCAAACCTTGAGAAAGTATGTGTGGAAGTGGAATCCGCTATTGTACTTGAGAAAAAATTACAGAAGTTGAACCACTTGATGGGGGTCAATGGTACTTAAGGTTACATAGCTTTAACTGGATGATGAAGGTCTTTTCATATTGAGTGCATCCTCAGGATGCTTGAGAGTTGCAGTGCTTCTGAAGGTGTGATGAAAAGCAGACATGTCAAATCTAATTTCTTCACAGTTTTGATCAGTATTGCACAAAATACAACTCATCGAATCTTTATCTCGGAATCATTTCTTAATTTATCATGAGTATATCGTGCTTTATTGGAAGCATTAGATTGCATTCTTTTAAAGATTTTTAAGATTTGAAAGTATTTATGAGTTGTGTTTTACAGTATTTAAACCTACAAAATATAATAAGATGTGAGAATGTCCTTCAGGAAGTGTGAAACCTCTTCTCATCAATTCAGGCACTCAAGCAGAGTGAAGCCTTGGAGCAGCACAATTCATTAACTGAAAAGCAAAGAATTACAAGCAGGCGAGATATGAATCCTCCCTGCTGTGTATCACCCTCTGTCTCGTCGAATGAAGCATTAAAGAGAACAGTCATCTTCAAAATAAAAACACGGAAAGTTCTTAGGTTATCACCTCATTAATTTTCGGCATTCTAAAAAAAGAGCGGACAGCGTGAATGCATGTCTCCATTCGACATTTAATTAATTTCGATCACCTCAGGGTATTGCCAGTCCACTTCTCTTTCAAGCATTTGCTAAATGACCATTTTTGGACTATTTCACTCACCGTGTTTATTTCTCTTTCTTGCCCCCTGCTCTCTCTCAGCCTTTGGTTATTAACATCCTTGTCTTTGTGAAAGCACAACGAGCCTCTCTATAATCAGGACTTGTTGCTTTCTTTTTTCAGCCTCTTGAGAATTGCAATGCAAGTGGGAGTTGGATCCACATCTCTATTATGACATTGAAATGGTGTTGCTTATTCTTACAACTCTCCTTTTCTCAGGTTACTAGTTTCGGTCTCAGTAATATTCCATTAAGATCTTTTATGGCCTGAACTGATCAATCTACCAGATTATCTTTATGCAGATATTATTGACAAATCTCCACAATAATCCAGTTTACATGGTTATCTAGTGAGAGTTTTAGATATTTTGTCAAATAATCTGTTCACATGTGCACAGAAGAATTACACACAATTTAATCAACATAAACAAGGTAAATGGTTGTGGTAGTAGCACTACACTTTTCAAGTTATAGAGACAACAGATAGATAGCTGTCATGCAATCCTAAAAAGCAGTCATGGCTGATGACTATCATGTCATGCTATCATGACTGATGCTGCACTCCATTTTTAGCTCAGTACAGACATTCTCACTTAACCGACTACTAAATTTTATCAGAGTGCATTCAGACGTACCTTTGATGGATCAGTTCAAACACCTTCTGGTGTGTTTTTCAGTTTTCAGTCTTTCAGTTTGTGAAAGTTTGTGATACAGATTGGATTCTGGTACCAACTGAATAATGGAAGCGAGACTGCCTGAAAAGGAGTGTCTTACTAAACCCCTTTCAAATATCAGTAAAACTTAAAGCTCCTGCCAGTACTTTCAGATAGTTGAGTTGTGAATATCATACCCAACTCAATCAGTACTGGTGCTTTGGATTTCCCATTTTCTCCACTTTTTGAACTGTAGGTTGAGTTGGCGTTGATTTTTGTCAAATTGGTAACGAGATTAAAAAATCAGCTACCTTACCATCTCAATGCCGGATATAGTAAACAAAAACAAAACAAAATCTTATTGCGATTATTCTGACAGATTTTTTGATTGTTGTATGATTCACAATTTTGGGGGAATAATTTGCCTCACAATTTTAATTTCCACTGAGGAAACTATTAAAATCGTGATGATGTGACTGGTCTGGATGTGACAAACTTTTTTCTTCCATCTGGAGAACAAAATTTGTGGGCCCCCTATAATGCCCCTTTGTCACACATTTTACCTTAACAAAAAATGTCAGCCTCTTGCGATTTAGATATTGCTCTTTGGCATATTAGGATTTTCATTATATTTGATTAATTTTGCATCACTACACCTCACAGTAGCTACCCCCTGTTCGAATGTGATTTTCCTGAAAATGAGGCTGAGTTGCAGTCTCAGCTCAAGAATGCTCATAATCAGTCATTTCTCTTTTTTGTTTTCTGTGACACCAGAATATATAAATCAGGTGCAGTAAAAGGCTGCATGATTTGCTGTCAGTCACAAGTTTTTGATTTACCTCGGTGGTAGTTGTAGTGCTGTTAAATACATTATATTGCAGGCGGTTGCATATGGTGCACATATCCAGCAAGCATGAGTACATATTATTAATTCTTATTGAGTGATATTGCTCAAAACAACCATGTCCTTGCACGTCAGTTCTTATTACAACATTAACAAGCCGATGTTCATCAAAAGTGCTGCCTCAAATCATTTACAAGTAACTCCCATCTTAGCTTCTCCTGCCAGTTTTGTTTCATGTGGTTTGTGCTCCAAACTCCAAAGGATTGTGCATAGTTAGGTTCAATATTAGGCAAAGACAAAGATGACAAAATATACGTTTATGCTTATTTATCAATAAAGGTATAAATTACCTTGTATTTGTTTACTAGAACTGGGACTAATGATTGTGCGAGAAAATCGCGATCACAATATTTAACACCACAATACATAAAGATAATCATTCGCGACTTACTTGTTCAGCCCTTGTCTGCATTGTCATCACCATGGGCTTGTTGTCAAATTGTGTAGTCCTGAAGAAATGAATGACAGCCTCAATACCCCAGTCTGCCTCTGAGGGCTCTAAACATGCCATGTATTGGATGGGCCATTGAATTCAGCCAGGAGTCTTGTAGAGGCCGATGGGAGGAAACAGGAGCACATTAAAAGTGCTGATGAATCCAATCAGCCTGTTCGCAGGCATCCAACACAGATATGCCGGTGCACTAAGCAGCGCTACTCAAGGGCTTAATTAGAAGGATGCTTGTGTATTGTTTGTTTTCAGGCATTAGTAAAGTCTGTGTGTCCTGATAATGGAATTGGCTGGGAAATGGAATCGTTTGGCCCTGCTTTCATGCTGCTAGGTCTGATACTGCTTGTCAACACCATTGTTTCCTCACCCTCCTGTGGAGCCCCTATCGATGTCAGCGAAGGAAGACAGCTCTGCAGCAGCTAGCCAACCCCTCAGCCGAAGCACTCAGGTTTGCCTGTCAGCTAACAAGGCCCTCCAATGCTGGAGAAAAGTCTTTAGTATCAGAATCTATCTCTAATTAGCAGCTACAGCGCTTCACCTACAACCCGACACCTCAAATCATCTCGTCATTGCATCTATGCAGACAGTTTTTTTTTTTTCTGCTCTTCCAGCGCATCACATTGCATCTACATACGTCTACTACCCCTCGCTCCACTGAAATACATTAACAGCCACAGAACACAGCAGGCAGTTTGACCAGTATTTAAAGTTAATTTTGGATGAACAGTTGTGATATGTATTCGGCTAGGCGATATTGTTGAAATTTTAAATGCAGCAAATATATAACTCTCTCTGAATCACCCATTCATCTATCCATTGATCCATTGAATGAAGATAAACTACATACAATAATCACTTGGTGTTCAATTTGATAAAATACTATGTTTCACCATTAACTTCTATTTCATGATTCTGAAATCGAGTGAAATCAACTTTTGCTCATCAAATTGAAAGGCAGTATTTTTGGTGAATATTATGTTATGAAACGACGCACGGTGGAACTGGACCCAAATGCAAGACATGACAACACAGAGTCAAATTAAACATGATTTAATGTGCAATAAATATAGGGTGCAAAGTTCACGGGGGTCGGGGAGGGGTGGTGTGTCCTGGATCCCGGTGGTGAGTGGTGGGTGGTGCCGAGTTCTCCAGAGCGTGCCCAGTGATTCAGAGTGGCGCCCCTCCACATGGCAATGGCGTCCTCTGAGTGAAGAAACAATTGAATAATCCAGAACAGGGCGGGCAGGCGACAAGCAAGCAGGCAGGTGGAATGGCTTAAGCAAGCAAACGAGGCGAACTGCGACAAAAGAACACAAGGACGGGTTCGCTACACAAGCTAAGGACACGGGAAAAACAACAGACCTAAAGGGAGCCAGGACCTCAACAATAGTACTGCTCTTGCCGACTGAACGATCTGGCGACGAGTGAATCTCAGGCCGGTCTCCTTATACTGGGGGGGAATGATTAGTGCTGATGATTTCCACCTGGCGCAACCTGCAGGGAGATAGCCACACCCACCAACTCACAGGCAGACAGACACAGAGCAGGGGAACAACATGCAGGATCAGACACAGGGGAAATCAGACGCATGACACAAGAGGGAAGAGGAGGGCTGCCATGATGCCATCATGACATATTATTTAATCTTGCCATACCCTAACCTGCAAAAAGCCACCAGGATAAAGAAGAAAAAGAAAAGTAATCTTCATTTATGTCACATATTATATAATGTACAACGTGGTGAAACTGGTACTCTGTATTTAACTACTAGCGTGAAGCTAGTTGGCGTCAGGGGACCAACTTCAGATCTGGAGAATCCGCCTAATGTACAGTACACGTTTTTGATGGTGGGAGAGACCGGAGTACTACTAGGGAACCCCACACAATCGGGAGAACAAAGCCCATACAGAAAGGCCCAGCCTAAAATGATCTTCAATCAATCAGAATACATGTACTATGCTTAACAATCAACTCAACACAGCATGGATGATAAATCAATGTATAACCAATGAATGTTTACATTGATATGAATGTTCATGAGTGTGGTGTCTGTTAGACACAGCTAGTTAAACGTCACAACATCACATTTGCAACACTTTCAATGTAAAAGCATCATTTATTTTTTTAGTAACTGCTTTCTGTGCCGTTTTTACATTGAGTTTTACCTACATGACTGCAACAGTTTGTGGCATAGTAGTTAGAAAGTCAACCAGCCAGACCCTGTCCACTTGATTCAGGAATAAGTGAAGCTATAAGGAATTCTTTGACTTGGCGAGGCAGGAATTCAATCAGTCGGACTATGGGGCTAGGAAACTGGGCATCCGACACAGTTATGCCTCAGCACTTTTCAATTTGGGCTTGGCCTGCTCCAGCCTGCGGCCTGTAGCGTATCATTAATGAAAGTCACATTAGGCATCCCTGTCATCCTTAGTCATCCTGCTCAACCAGTAGGAGGTTTCATAGCTGTATGGGCCGATAATGTTCACCGCTGTATCCGATACAGCTCTCCTTTTCCTCAGATCTACTTCTGTTCGCTTGATCTATCAAGGCATCATGGACCCTGGCTGCTGTCTCGTAAGAAAAAACCTGAAGAAATACAAAGGAAGCTGGAAATAATCATCATACATTCAGTTGTGCTTTTCAGATTTTCTCTTGATTGATATCTTTCCAGTTTCTGTTATAAAAAATTGCTGCAGCCCCTTTTCTCGTCCTCTCCCCCGACCCAGCCCTTTCGCTACTATCGTCGTAAAAGATTCATGATGTTTATGCTGCTCTCTTCGATCCTCATAGCCTTCTTGTCTGCTGTAGTAGAGGTCTTGGATTCCTACATTTATGCAAGGAAGATTAGATGGAAGTCTTGGGTTTCCTCACACAGTGACCTTAGCTTTTACCCGTGTGCCCAACATAGACGGAGCTTGGGCTCGCTTCTCAGACCTTTGCCCTTCAGGGAGAGCTCCATACTGTGAGGGCCAGCTCATGTTGCCAACTTGTGAGGCTATGTGGCTCTGACAAATGGCCCGTCAGTGGACATCTTAGGTAAAAAGTATAGTCGTGCCTCCGTGGTGTGAGTTAGTGCACTCTCTGGCCTCACTGTGTTTAGGTGATTGGGCTACACAAGGTCAAATTCCAGAGCAGAAAGCACACACTGCATTTTTGCGATGCTGTGTCTGACATGTGTCTGAACTCCCTTGTCAAATAGCTGCCGCTGACACGTCAGGCAGTAATTCCCCAAAACAGAATTTAGTCTGTTCACGCATAGTATCACTGTGGAGGTTCAGCAAAATGTCAAACTGTCTGATGGCCCTGTAGCACAACCATGTTCTTCTATGGTTGTTCTGTGAGAAAATGCTTTCAAATACAGGCTCTATGTACAACCCAATCGCCAGAATAAGAGTGAGCCTCATTGTTTGGCTTCAATTAACTGTTTTAGTTGCCTCAAACATGGCTGGAAATTGTCTCTAGGTCTCCGTAAAAATATACAGTGGTGTCTCGCTTACAAATGTCTACATACCGTGGTCCCTCATCAAAAATATCCAGTAGTTTCTCACTTAGAAATGCCGAATTGTCAGACGTGGACTGCGGTCACTTGTTTGGCAGCCTTGTCGTCTGTAACTTCACCACCGTCCCCTTCATCTATCAATACTAAAGTCAAGTAATAAACATGTCATGTGAATGTGACATGACACGTTTTGTATGAATGGTAATATGATACGTAGCCTATGACACGTGTGTACAGACGTATCTGTGTTTTGTAGCAACGTTAACTGCTATTATTTTATCCTGTTGACTAGGCTGCTATGTATACATGTCTGTGTAACGTGTGTAATACACTTTCATCTGCTTTGCCTTGGTGTTTTTCTCTCATACCTCTTGTGGCACTTCACTTTCTTTTGACACTTTGACAGATAAACACATCGACAACAAGAGTCCCGTTTTTGGATCTCACTTTAGGGGCAAACTTGTTTCTCCGAGACTCTTCAATTGACTTTGTTGTCTATATCATGTCACCACTGTTACCCCGCGGCTCCATTCCACATCTGAGCTGTCAAAAAAAATCAGCGTCTGCCTGAGAGATAAGATGTGCAAAAAGAGGTCTGAGTGGGCATTGTGGTCTGATCTGGATGATAAGGCAGGATGGAAAAACAAAGAAAGGGTTTAAAGCCCAACACCGTTATTGCAATATTTACTGTTACTTGCTGCACATGGGGGGCCTGCACACGTGCACATGTTCACACATGGACGTCATCTCTGCTACGTATGTGTACTATGAGTAATTAGATTGAGTCTGGCAGTACACCACTCCGCTCTCTCACAGCTTGAGAGCCTATATAAAACAGGGTGTGGAACATGTGGAAACTGTGATCCTCCATCCGCAGTTGCCTGCATGGCCTCTCTCAGCCCCAGAGGAGTCGTGCTGCAGTAGGAGGATTTTGTGCTGGGCAGTGCAGTGAAATGCATCCTGCTGCTGCAAACTTTGACCACCAAACATAAAACCTCAAATGATAGTTTCATTAGACCCTATGATCTTAAGGAAGACTTGCGGCGTGGATTCGGAAGCTATTGTTGTTTTTTCCAACGGAATTGCAGAGATTGATGTCTCAGACGGGCATAAATCATGAAGTTTCTCGAGCTGACTCAGTGTTCCTGGGTGTACCCTCCCTGCTGTTTTCTGATTTATTGTCAGTTTGGCCATTTGCTGAATGTTAGCGAACACTCCAGCGTGCAGCAAATCATTTGGACCCCTGAGAAATGGAGCAGATTATGACAGGAGCAGAGAGTGATGTTCATTAGTTGACACATCATTCCACACTGTGCATGACATGATGTTCACTTTACATGATCTGCCGACTGGCTTTGCTATAGACAACAGCACCAAGCCGAAATTAGCTTACGACCAAAATATGTCTGTCCAAGTAGCGTTTTTTCCTGTCATGAGTAGCAATAACCAACAAAATGTACAAACTGCAATCTGTACATTATCTTTTGCTGCTGTAACGTGTGTCTCTCGCCTCCCATTTATCCTCTCATACCCTGTGATTTATGTTTTGCGACTGTTGTGATGTGCTCAGCATCCTGTCATGGCTGAGGAGCATGTTCTCATGTGAGCGGTGCAGGAGGCAGGAAGCTGTGCTCTCGACACCGAGGACTATCGCTAACACCAGAGTTGCAAACAACCACTTTGCACTCCATCACTGCAGGGCAGGCACACGAGTGCTTGCACTTCATTAACTTAATTAATTACTGAATGCACACAAGTTCAAGTGCCATAGTTACTTTCTCACATTTGTGCTTTGAGGGCTTTTAACTATTTCTTCCATTACTTTGTTGTTGGACAGTGCCGTGTAAAAGCGACTGGGGACCCAGCTGGTTTGAGATACTGTTTTAACTGAGTTTCAACTCTCCACAAATCCCAGTTTTCATGCTGAAGTGTCTCTGAGCAAATTATTAAATCTCTACCAGCACTTCTAAATGTCTGATTTCGTTTTTTTGCTGCAGAGGTTGACAGGAAGAAAAGCGAGTTTACCCTCTTGCAGACCAATGGAGCATTCAAAAAAAAAGAAAACCACATTATCTGACAGGCGGTGGTGCATTGGTATCACAATGCAGTCCTTTCCAAAACATTGACAGTATAACTGTCGGCTTTTCTCAGGGGGCCAAGAGCCACTGTTCCGACATGTCCCTGTGTCACCGGTCTAGAGGGGAGCTGGAATGTGTTCATGACTCTACATGCGTCCCTGTTATGCTCCGCTGGGGTGCACAGTGGAGGCATCACTCTTTTTTTTTTTCACACTGCAGTGCAGTCCCCTACAACCTGTCTTTCATGAACGTGTGAGATAGAGAGATAGTCGAGCAAGAGATATAGCATGCGATGTGACGCATTGTGAAATCTTTCTCCACTCTGAATGTGTTCATTGCCATGATGTCCCAATGTTCAGTCTTCCATTGAAAATGAGGTCTGCTGAAAGGAGCGTAAACACTTCAGTAAAGTGTCTCGCTCTTTTCAGGAAAATAAAAATTCACACAATATCCATTCATTGCAAGGGACTGTTTTTTTTGTGGAACATACTGAAAAACATCACATTCAATGATTCAAACTTGGCCTTTAGATGTCCTTCCCAAGCATTTGAGGGTAAGTGTCTTGAATGTTTTCTCTGCCTGGGCCTCATGGTCACTAACGGTTCTCACTCAAGGATGCAAACAGAGGAAAAAAGAAGGTGTTTGCATGTGTCCTCTAGAAATTGTTCTACTTTTCTGAGGACAAACCCACCCTCTTCCTACGCAGATAGGAGGAGGGTGATTATAAAAGCTTGATCCAGCACTTAACCGTTGGAAAAATTCAGTCTCCTTTACTGAGCGGATAATTGCCTGTTCTTCTTTAGTGGAAATCAAAACAAAGCCCAAGGTTTAAAAATGATTTGTGTTCGTAATGGCTCCTCATAGTAGTACATCCTGAGTGTTTCCACAAGTCATCTTGCAGGAGGCGGCCTCATATGGGAAACTTGCACAAAACTGTGTGCTCATCTCAAAACTATACAGTTTTCATCTGAGCAGAGAGGGAAGACTTTATTGAATTTAAAGAAAAATGATAACATCATGTGGAGACAGTGTGCAGAGAAAATGGACTTTTATCAAGAAGTGTTGTTATTGGAGGACTGCAGTGTTCGCTGACTTGGTTGCAAGTTGGTTTGTTTTCTCGTGCTCTTGTCTTAATTCTTCATTTCCAGTCTCCGCAGGGATCTGACAGAGACAACAAAACAAAAAAAGAGATTTCAAGCCTGAGAGGAGAAAAGAGTCACTGTGTAGAGCAGAATGGCGTCTTTCTGTCCACCCTTTGGCCCTGACCATTGAGGTGTATGGTTTCTTTTAAGCCTAGCGAGTATGACAGATGCCCATTAAAATATATAAGCAAACAATGTTACACTTAACAGCTGTGTTTGCGTATCTCCTTTTATCTTTCATATCGATTGACAATTTTTTCCTCCATACCTGCACGACTGATGCACAGCGCCTTCCGTGATGCCTAGCAGATGTGCGTGTTTGAAGGTGGAATCAGGTTTCTTTGGGGGTGGAAAGGGGGTACAGGCCTAGAAATAGCAACAGTAGGCAGCTGGGGGCCACGTCATTCTGAGAGATGCTGCAGCAACCAGGGCCCATCTGGAGGGAACAAGAGCCAAGGACACTGCAGAAGAAGAGGGGAGGAGAGGGGAAGATACAAGGCCCTGCTGATTGGCCTTGTCATTGGACGTTTTGAAAAGCAAAGTCAATTCTCTTACATTTTTTGGTTCCATTTGTTGTCTCTTTCTTTCTTTCTTTCTTTCTTTCTTTCTTTCTTTCTTTCTTTCTTTCTTTCTTTCAGCATTCACACACGCAGAGGGAGTCAGACTTAAACAACCTCTGACAGACAGACAAGAGCCTGCCATGGAAGACTCTACGTCACCTTTAAGTCATGTTCATCTCCTCTCATCTTACCCACCCTCCCTCCTCCTCCCATCTTCTCACTTCTGGCCATTGAGACACATGCATCAATGACAGAAACACAGCAAAACTTAAGTGCTGCATGTCCTGCCACAAGCTGCACTATGTAGCTATCTATTCTATTTCTACCTATATGTAGGAATATTTGCAGCAAGGTCTCGGTTAAAGGAAAGTGTTTCCTACAGGTTGAGACTTGACTTGTGGTGGGTGGCGTGTTCTGTCCGGTGTGTGACAATGTTGCAATAACAATCGAGTCCTGTGAATTTGTTCTGCACTCTTCTACTACAGCTTACTCTGACCAGACTGACCACCTCTCTTAGTGATCATGTGCGGCTATTCCTGTATCGTGTAGGTGTTGGTTTAATGGCACAGAGCTCCAAACAGCACTCGGGATTTAGTGCGCTGGACTCACCAGGCCTCAGGCAATCAGAGGCATCCATCATCCCCATAGTTCATAGAGTGATGGAAGGAGAGAAAGAGTTTGAAAGAGCGAGAGAGAGCGAGAGAGGTGGAAAGACATACAGAGACAAAAAGAGGGAGAGACAAAGGGAGACAGTGATAGAGCGAGGCGAGCAGACAAAGTGACAGAGCCAGAGAAGTGGGTGTATAAAAAGCATACATAAGAAGAGGACTAAAATGTCAGTGTGAAAGCATTTGTCTGGAGGTGTGATCCACTCAGACACAGCTCTGCTGGCCCAGTGGGTAAACAGCTGTAATCATAGTTCAGCTGCAAACATTAACAGCCTGTCTCTATACTGCTGCTAACAGGTTAAAGTACTGTGCATTACAACCTGGATCCGTGTGATTCAAAATATTTATTTGGCCTTCTTTGTGTTTCAGAGGTTCAGAGGAAGGTTTTTACAGTTTCCTCTGTGTTTGAATTCAGTGATAAATGACTGAAAGTGCTGCAGCACTTTAGATTGTGTTTTTTAAATTTCCCCAGGACCACAGGTGGCATCTGCAAACATAATCAAACCTAAATCAAAATAAACCCAAGGACAGTTAGATGGGCACTATTTTATAAGTAACCCCTTTGAAATCATCAACATTTAATGATAATGACTGATATTGCTTACCAACAGAAATTGTATTATTTAATTATTTAGTTTTTTTTCCGGTTGATGGTGACAGATTACAATTTTTTAATTTGATGATGTAAAGATGTTGCATGTAACAAGTTACTCCCCGACACTGATGATGAGAATGTGGCAACATGTTGTGCTACCAGTTTGCAGCAAAGGCAGTCAAAAACAGCAATACAAGTCATTTTTCCTGCACAGTTCTTTTTCCTCGCTCAGAAAACTACATTTTTGGGCCCAACAGGGAGAATGTCTGGATCCAATCAGGTTTCAGACATATTGATATAAAGACCTGTGGCAATAATACAGAATAATGGAAGTATTTTGAATCGGGCCCAAAGTCGGTTGGTTCTCTGTTACTAGAACTTGAGAGGCAAGAATAAAACAGTCCAAAACAAACCTATACTGAATCAGTAATAAATTTACAATTGTATGAAGAAGAGAAAGTCAGCTAACTTTTACATCTGCAAAGCCTCAACCAGCTACTGTTTTCTTTTCTTTTTGCTTGACGAATTACTTAAAAAATAAATCAGTTATTAAAATGAATGACTCATCTTTCAGTGGACAATGGATAATAACATTTGATGACAAGTTTCATCTCCTTTTTCAATGGCCACCGCTTTGCAGCACCTTCATCTTCCCCTGAAGTACCCCCGTGTAAATGTTTATGGCCCCTCTGCACTGAGGGGGTGGACGCTGCTGCGTCTTGTTAGTCCAAGCATAGTGGGAGATCGAGGGAAGGTGGTGGGAAAGGGAACATGAGTACTTTGGGTATCTGTTTTTTTCCTGTTGTAAGTCTTATCGAAGTCACTTCAATAAAGCGACTGTGTGTTAGTTTGATCACCCCCCATGTCTTTCCATTTGCTTCCCAAAGGATGTCAAGATGCAAATTTGAGGCTCTGCATCCGCTTCACAGCAGCAGCCCCCAGGCTCACGGTCCATCAGAGCATAAACATGTGTCAAGGCCAAGGAAAATATTTGGAGAAAAGGATAACAGACACCGAAAGTTGTGAAGTTTGCGTGGAGAAAGGTCATATTATTGTTCATCAAAGATTCTCAGAGGTCAAACACTAACTCGGGGAAAATGTCCCTCATTCTGTACCCTCTGCACCTCCACTTCACATCCCATTTCCTTCTTTACACACCTTGAAAGACTCAGGGTAAACAGATTTCAGTCTCTTTGAGCTGTGTTCATAAACAGTGTATTGTGCCACCTAATACCTTGAAATAAATGTGCTTGAGGATGGGCACATTTTGTATCCTGTTCGTCTCTCGAGACTAGAGCAGATGCTCTAAACCGGCAGGGTCACAACAGTTTGTATGGGGACTCCAGTCAATAGAGATTTCACAGTCACACCAGGGTCAGTGCAGAAAACTTAACAGTATACTACACACTCTAAACTTAGCACAGCTGACTCCAAGTATAATGCTGTACTGCCTGTGTGAGTGGCCGTCACCAACCCTGCATATGATATCACCCTCTGACCCAGTTGCCTTGGTTTCCACCTAATCCATGTCCGGCCAGACTCTCATCTTCGATCGCAGGAGTGTTTTCTCAGAGTGTTGGTGGTAAAAGTAGAGAGGAAAGGAGGGAGAAAGAAAGAGAAGCAGTGACAGAGTGTGCACTGTTGGCCTTGCCCGCCCTCTATGCCCTGGTTCTAGTGTGCGTGGAGGCACCGGGAGTAACTTCTCGCTTGCTCATTCCTTCCCTTTTTCAACTGAGAGCAGCCTGAAACCTGTCAGACTTCCCACGCGCCAGAATCCACTCATGCCCTGCCACTGTGTTGCCTTGGTTACGCTTGAACTCGGTCCTCCGGTATTGGATAAAGGATGAGGGTGGGTGGACAGAGGTGCCATTTGGGATTGTAGGTGCCATTGCCGTTGACCCGCAGCGGCCGTCGTACCCTCGCCTGCTGCGTTTTGCCAGGAGTGACAGTCACAGCCTGCGTGCTTGGCGGCGGGAAGCTGACTTGTGTGAGGGGATGAGGATTGGCAAATAAGAGCGACTGGTACAGAGGAGGCCATTTCACGCAACACAGCTTCCAGGAAGTCAGTCATCAGGATGCCAAAGGGAAGCTGCATCTCTTTCATAGCCGGCCAAACGGAGCAACCAGGCATGGAGGGCCCTCTAGAAGACAATATCCCCTAACTAATGCCATCTGGGATGACTTTCCTGGTCCTTGTGCTGAAGCCTCTCACCCTTAAACCAGTCATTTCAACCTTCATTTAAAAAATGCTTTGGCACTTGGCTATTTAGTCATTTGCGCTAATATTTCAGGGACCTCTTTTTATTTTCATTTGATGGATTTTGAATACGATTCTTCAGGTTTTACGCCAGTGCACTGGAAGTCATTCTCCATGTGTTTTGTGTGAAATGGGACTATGGAGATGACACAAAAAGGAAAAGGGCCCTTTTGGCAGCACTCCAGTCTCTTTGAAAAAAAAGGACTGAGCCAAGATAAGGCAGTTAGGCCAACAGGAAACCAGGACATTTTGATTTGGATCTGTGTTGTGGGAAATCGCCATTTCTGCCCTACACATGTATTCAACAACAGCTGTGGGGCCCAGTGCCTTCAGGATGATCAGATAATCATTGTACACTGTTATTAAATGCATGGAGGAAGGAGAAAACGCACAGACTGTTTGTCAAGATGTTTAGTTTTACACCTTGAGATTACGATTACACCAGGAGCTAATATTAGCTAACAAAAGAGTATCTGTTACCTTAGAGCGCTTGATTCACCCTGCAAGAAAGTCAATATACCAAGTTGAATTCATAAAATGGTGGAATTTCACAGAGAGCCATGAAGACATATTGCTGTAAAACTTTCTGTAGTACAAAAGCAATGTGATGTCTTGGCAATAGACCGCAGTTTGCCTCCTCAACGCCCTACCAGAGTGTGTTTTTAGTTCTATTGTGTAAAAATTCCCTGGCGAAAGATACTTCCTGTAAAGCGAGGGATTGCTCAGTATGACCACCTTATTCCTCAAAAGGGAACCTCATGGGGAGGTTTCATCATAGCTTTGGGGTCACACAGTGTTCACAGAGAAATGACTGCAGTGAATGAGGGAGTTTTTCACTTCAGGAATCATGAAATAGGCCCGTTTAAAATGGTTTACTTAGATTTCCAAGGACTTTAACACTAGCATTACTGCCAAACTCTGGCTGGATTTAATTTACTGTATTTATTGAAAGAGCAATAATTCTGCAGTACATCCCATGAGTTATTCATTTTATTTAATGATAAAAAATGAAATAGTTTTCAGAATTCAAAACATTCAACAAGGGACGAGAAAACATCCTGGCTGAATTGAACTGAGGTTGACCCATGGTTGGATAACTTTGAGTGCTGCACATTCTATTAATGCACCAAGGAGCAGTACTTACAAGAGTTGTGTAATTCACAAAGGTCTGTCTACCCTGACACCCTCAACCACGCAGTGTCATCAGAGAGAAAGAGGAGAGGGAAGAGGGGAATCGCTTAACTAGTGAAAAATGGACTCAGGAGAGGTGCTATGCTCTGGTTCATCTCAGCATATTAATGGAGCCACGACCTTCTCTCAGTTTTTCATAGCGGAAGGTGAAGCATTATCCTGCCTCCACTTACATGTTTCGCAATAAATGTTGCAGATAACGTCCTGTCTGGCTGAAGTAGTTACATTTTTCTTCGCACATCAAGAAAATAATGCGCATCTTTCTATGTGTGGCATGTATTATGATCTAAGGTTCACGTGCCGGATGAGATATTGTTATGTGAAATGCAGCTGTTTTCTCAAGGTTTCAGGATACATTTAAAAGGTTGGACTGGTTGCTCTTTCAGCCTGAATAATTTTCTGAAATTTATAAGTGCAGATCGTACCTTGTTTTTTTTAAAACAAAAAACAGATGTCCAACTCAAATTGAGGAATTAAAACATTTGAATAGAAAACAAATTAATTCATTGTAAGTAAACCGCTGCAAGCTCCAAGTAATTTTAATTACATTATTGTACGACACAATAAATGCATTTGGCTGTCATTTATTTGTTTTTAAACAAAATCAGTGACTGCAACCTTTATAACTCAAGAACTTCCCTGAGAATCTTCATGTGTTTAAGTATTCTTCTTTGTCAAAGAAATCCAATGACAGTTGTCTGTACATGATTACAAACAATAACTGCTAATAGCCAATTCATCCGTGTCTGCCAAAAATGAAAACAACTTTTTCAACGAAGAACACAAGGCTCAGGTTGCACCCCACTATTAACTGGCCCTAATTTGTGGGAACTGCTTTCAAAACTATGTTTAAACTCAGAGCATGATTATCACCAAATCAAAGTAAGACAAAGAATAAAATGTGGGAGTGACAATATCCATTATTATTTAACTTTTTCATCTTGCACCATCTATATTCTTTGGTCAGTATTAAGGTTCAGAAAGTCCAGGGGGCCACAGGGTTAGGGATAGGGTTAGTCAGTCTTGTCAGAGGCAGACCCCCACAGTTGAACAGCCCTCCTTTACATGAACTTGTTGTTTGTACTACTATACTAGTTAGAGTCATCACTGTCAAAACACCCTATTCCAGCCTTTATCCTAACCTAAACCTAAACCTAATTCCAACCATGTGAAGTCTAAAACCAGGTCTTGACCCTCAAACAGCCAAAATGTCTCCACTCTAAAAGATGGTCCTGCCTGCTAGAGCTTAGAATGTACATTGATCGACACACACACACACACACACACACACACACACACACACACAAAGAATAAGATTT
>OMLP01045835.1:39887-50706 GCA_900302685.1 Spondyliosoma cantharus
CACACACACACACACACACACACACACACACACACACACACACACACACACACACACACACACACACACACACACACACAAAGAATAAGATTTGCTTTTGTTAAAAACAATGTGATAACAGTATTTTCCTTCCTCATCACCCCTCTTGGTAGATTTTGAGCAAATCAACCGCAGCACAAACTGCTAATCGACACATGCACGCACTCACAAACACACGTAGACACCAGCCAGTATGCACACATCTGTTTGCCTGCATGTAAAACATTCCCCCCTAGGAGGAGGAAAAGCCTTGTGTAACCAGATCCGATTGGCCCTTATATAAAATGGAGAAATATGGGCAGAGTGTAGCTCTCTGACGAGCCGCTGAAAGTCTGTGACATGAATCTGAGTCTGGGGACCAATCATGCATTCCAGTGGAGGAATGTCAGGACCCTCGGATCTCAGCCTCATGTTGAAACAAAGCCCTGCCCCTGTCATATAAAGGGGCGAGTATCTTGTCACTCATGCGGCACAACAACCCATCAATGACTCTGTTATCGCGTGTAACTTATATGCATTTAACGTACCTAAGAGTAATCTCTCCCCTGAGATCAGGTCTTTAACAAAACACCTCTGCGTGGATGCATTTGTTCTTAAAGTCTCCTTTTTGGCTGCATAAAGCCCGTTATAAGGCCGATGGAGTTTGTTGCATGGCTTGGGGCAGCAGTTAAACTCTACGAACTGGTGAATACTTGCGTTAAAGTAGCAGCTTTGGCCATGCAGCTTAATGTACCATACTTGGGGCTGTTCCTTCTTTCCTTCTGGCTTTCACAGTGGCTGTATAACAGAGCGAGAACGTCTCTATAGCACTCAATAACTTGCATCAGTGGGGCATAGCTCTAAATGGTGATGTGTTGTCAGTACAATATATATCCTGCCCACACACAGTTCTCAAATTTTGACCCTATGACTAAACCCGTCATTTAAAGCCGGAGAGAAAATAACAACTCTGTATGTTTGATGTGTCTGACAAAAGCAGGAAAAAAAACCCAACACAAACTTGCTTGATTTTTTTTTTTTTTTTCTTGCAACTTTCCATTTATATATCCATCTTTTCAAAACCTGGTGACTCAAAATCAAGACTTAACATATTTGTCTTTTTTTTCTCCCAGGATGCACGGTTTCAGAACCTCAGTGGGCCTCTTTCATGCTCCTCTATGAACTCCACGGTTTAGTGTATAAATGAGTTTATCCTGCTTTGGGGGAAACGGCTGCCTCCTGTTTTATATTAACATGAACCCTAAACCTGTCGTTATATATCCCATGTATTGAGCTGAACTTCGGCTTACGCTTTCCCCCTCCGGTTCTTTCGTGATGAAGAATATGAGACTGGCGAGCTTTCTAAGCACAGCTGTGAGTCTATATTGCTGCCAGCGCTCTCCCTCGGTATCCCCTGTGTGGGATGGCCTCTGACCTCAGTGAAAATTCAACAGGGGCTAAAGGGGTCTGTTAATGCACACTAGTGATGTACAGATGTGCTTTATTCAAGATGGTTTGTCTTTGCTCCGCACACCATTCGCAAATCGTAAATTAAATCGTAGCCAAATGGTCTTTAGATTGCATCATATTTCATGTGATTTCATCAAGGGAGGAAATATAAATCAGAGAGATCAGAGCAGAATTAATGATCGAATAAAAACTCTTAATTAGTTGAAATAATTCTTTTTTTATTTCTGTAAGATCTCTATTGAATATACTCAGAGTAGTGATTATATTAAAATCATCACAAATTATGATTTTCATTACTCAGTAATTGTTTTGTGAGTATATTGTGTCAAAGAGAAGTCACCAAATGGCCGTGGCAAGTAGCTCCTATGTAGGCCTGCTTATGCCATGATTTTGTGTACCCGGTTCTTGCATTGTCATTCAGTGCAGGTTGGTTTGATTGGCATCCTCCGCACGTGGCTCACCTGCTGTTTTGACAACCGATTCGCGGGCAAAAGAAATCCTCGGTACGGGGTGTGTTTTTTGGGCGACTTTATAAATCTTGACAGAGAAAGGCGATAACCTTGCCGGTAAAGGGAGAACGGAAAGGAGAGCGAAACAGAGAGGAGAGGCAACACATTAAGATGGGCAGAAATAAATCAACCCTATGTCACGTTAAGGTTATCAAACTCTTAAAGCGAATCTGAAAAAGGATAGAGGTAGTTTATGTTTGATAACCACATAACGTGAGGGATCATTGCAGAAACATGCTGGCCGATATATGGATATCTTTTATCTTTTAGTTATCTTTATCTTTTTTGTGCCTTATATAAGTATAAGCATTGGTTCTAATAATCTACTATTGGACGGACTTGAAAATGCATTTTTGTCTGAAAAATGAGGAGTCCTGAAGAATTAATTGACCAATTGTCAATCAAACTTTTAATTTTCTCTGTAAATAGTTGATGTGTAGAGACTTGTGGTTTCAGTTTTACACATTTTATCGTAGTGACTAAACGGAATTATACGCAGCATTTCATGAGATTCAATTTCTTCACAAATGTTCTGGTTTGCGGCAGTTTTCACTTTTGTTTGTCACTTTTTGTTCATTTCTCAGCTAATAGAACAGATTTTTTGAAAAATTACAAATTTGAAAATTTGCAGCTGAATGGTTTTCATTGGACAGCGAGTGTACGTCTATGTGAATGGCCACCAAGTAAACACTTCCTGAATCTACTCATTTTATGGATACCTGCTTTTTGTAGATGTTACACAGCTGTGTAGTGGCATTGCTGACCAAAGTTTGCAAATACTATAGTATTTGCTCTCCGTCTTGTTAAAATGCCACGGAAATGCTCTTATTTTTCCCTCTGTGCTCCAGTGGCCATGACAGCCCAGGTAAACCGTCTCGGAGTGGCATAAGCCAGCCTGTCAGCAGATTCAGTCCTGTGTTTCCTGGACCCTGTTGTGTACCCAATACATAATGCCACACTGGGAATCCCACTGCCAGGCTGTAATCCGAGCATCTTATCAAACCAATCAGCACTTTTCCAGCAAGAACACATCTCGACCGTGACAGAGGGGGGGTTGCACAACATCTGGCGCTGCTTGTAGAGAGAGGAGGGGAGGGAGAAAGGAGTTGGGTCTGAAAAGAAAAGTGTGAGAACAATCTCCATGCTCTGGTATGGAGATTTTTTAGATCAACAGCACGTTCCGCTTTCTCTTTCGATACAGGTCAATGAGCGGGCAGTCAGTTGTCAGTACTTGCCCGCTGCAGACTGGAGGCTGCTCGCAGTTACGCTATTGATGTTCTTGACGGTTACATTTGTCACTGCGCTCCCTCACAGCTTCTCTCTTCTTCTCTGTCTCTCACCCATACTAACCTCTTTGCTTTCCCTTTTTTTCCCCCGATCTCCTGTTTCCTCTTTCTATTTCCCTTCCCTTTTGTTCCTATCCTTTATTTCCCACCAGCCCAGTGCAGCGGTGAGAGGTTACCACAGCAGCAAGGCAGCAGCCATGAGTCCAAGCCTTGGCTCCAATTGGACCTCTGGCAGCGG
Source organism: Spondyliosoma cantharus (assembly GCA_900302685.1). Taxonomy (NCBI): domain Eukaryota; kingdom Metazoa; phylum Chordata; class Actinopteri; order Spariformes; family Sparidae; genus Spondyliosoma; species Spondyliosoma cantharus. The sequence continues at coordinate 43,409 of OMLP01045835.1, forward strand.
TGGCGGTCAGGGGTCCAGGAGCTACCCCTCCATCCCCCGTGCAAGTCTACAGCATTACCTGTCCCAACAACATCACCACCCTCAATCCACCCACACGAGCTATGCCTACTGCTCGGCCCATACAGCTGTGAGTACAGCAGATTTCTTAAGTCTCTGCTCTCTTTGTCTTGCTTCTTGTTTCCAGTCTCTCTCTCTCTCTCTCTCTCTCTCTCGCTCCGGTGTCCATTCGTGGCTGCACCTATCAGAGAAGCTCTTATGCACACAGCGCATTCTCTTTCTCCCTCTCCCTCTCCTCCCGCCCCTCCTTTCTCCATCTCTTCCCTTTAATCTTTTCCCCTCGTTCTCACACTCATTCCTCGCAAGCCCTCATTGTGTGTATCACTTCCTCCCACCATTCCTTCCACCCACCTTCCTCCGCTTTATCTCTTCCTTTCACCCTCACTCTCCCTCTCTGCAACTTAATTTGTTTTTTTTCATCCATCTTCTGCATCGACAGTGCAATGAGAGACTAATTGAGGTAGAGACACTTTTGGACGGCTTCCCTTGTCATTATCCTTGGAATTAATTGCTGTTCTGCAGTCCGTTTGATTTGACTTTATTGGTGCGATCTGGTTTTCTAATGTAACGTTCGGGGTGTGACTGGAACTCAGGCGTGAGCCAAATTGAGGAATTTTATTATCGTCATGTTGCTGTCACAGTCACAGAGCTGGAAACAAAGATTTGGCAGGTCTTTATTTCTCTGCATTTCTTCCTCTGACAAATGTATTTACAAGGCTTCACACCAAACCTTTCTCTCATTTTCCATTACAACACTCTGATATTCTCTCATCTTCGAATGTGCGGCACTTAAATTCCCAGCTGCTTATTTGCCAGCATGTTGAGACTCCCCTGAAGTGCTTGCATGCGACGAGTGAAGAAATTGGATCGGATTTAGACACGATAATCATCTCTGTAGGTCGGCTCCTGTTTGCACAGCGCGTTGCTTTTTATGTTATTCCGGAGATATCAAAGTACACATTAATTCAGGACTAGCTTCTTGCGAGAAGGAAGGAAATTATGTTTTAGTGCTCAAGCTGATGTGTGTTGTCACCATCACCAACAAACGCCACCATTACAACTATTCTTGCTTCTGCTGCCACAACCTGAGGCAAGATGAGCAAACAGGAAGCGAAAAACAGAGAACATTCCACCAGACAGATACAAACGCTGTGGCTGAAGTTGCATTGGGGCTTAAACACATGTTTTTGGGAACATCATGGTCTATTCTGCCTCCAGTGAAGCACAGCGCTCAGGAGTCTCTGACTTCTTTTCATGCTGTTGACCTAACTGGGCTGGTTTGTCCAAAAGCTGAACAAGCATGTACCCACTTTTATTCCTCTCTGTGTAAGTGTGATGTTTGGTTTTCTTCTGAGTGTGAAAAAAAAGAATCCATCCTGAGATTGAAAAAAAGACTCCACAGTCATCTCACCAGATGTCACTGCTGCTTCTTGTCACATTTCAGAAAGTCGCACCTCCACCTGAGCACCCACCTGTAGGCTCCGAGTCTTGCATTTCTCTTGCGGGGGAGTCATTATCGTCACTCCTCACTTCCTGCTGTGCTGAGCCTGTCGCTTCCTTGTGGGGTCTGACAAGCCTCGACTATAAAGATCAACCTGGCACGTATTCCACATTCAAATACAGTAGTATAAAGTTTATATTCATCAAGTTATTAGAAAACTTTTTTGTATTGGTCCTGAAACTAATGTATCATATTGATGGATTAATACCTCAGTTCTAATTGTGGTGGTGACAATGTTGTCATCTTATCGCTACCACTTTAAAAATAAGTAAAGAAGGAAGGAAGACAATCTGTTTTTGATTATATAAGCAAGAAAATCTGCCATCGGAACAAGTGAAATTTGGCCTAATCTTTCTTGAAATAAGATTTGATTTATAAAAAGCACAATTAATCCAAATAAAATTGAAATTGCAATATGGCTAAGTGCGATATCCAAGATAGATATTGCACCAGAGCTGCCCTGGCTGACTGTATGTTTTGAACAGAACTCGGCAACTGTCAAATCATTGTTTTAATGATTTAATTTGTTCGTCAAAATAAAAAAGAAATGTGATGATGAATGACTATTTGCGAATCCTATCAGAATCACAGCATCAGCCCCGGTCTCACTAAAATATTACTGTCAAGTGTCTGTTTTATATTAAGTGTAATGACATAGTTCGGTTATAAATTAGACAAATAAACCAGTAAGATTCTGACATTTTGCAGTGAATGCCTAACTATGATGGACACCAATGTGAAGTTGGACAGAATTTTAAAGTAATTGAAATAAAAACTCACAATTAATGTCTTCTCCTCTGGGAAGCCTGTGATCCAACCATGTAGTCTGAAGAAAAACAGTGTGTAAATCTATTCGCAGCGGGATGATCTCTCTTTGTATTGCATCACTGTTTATAATATCTTTTTTGTAGTCAGACATTCCAGGAAATACACTTAGGGTGTATCACGAAGCCATCAGACAAGAGATTTATAGTCTGAAATTTCCCTGAATGGATTTGAAACAGACAACGCACTACGGAAACAATGCGCAAATTCACAACAGACACACTGTGTCTTTTTTCATTCCGTTTTATTCTTGATCTCCACTTTGTTGTCCTGTGTGTGTGCGTGCGTGCGTGTGTGTTTGTTTTTGTGGGATGTTCGTAGGCAACACTTCCCACACATTGCCCGCTTAACAAGTCTTGGGTTAGAGATCGCCACGGGATCATCAAATGCTTGCCCTCGCGTTGACCCCTTCTATCGTCGAACCGTACAGACTCGGCCGGCTTTAACTGGCCTGTTTTCATGGGACAGCGGGGACAGTTGTTTTCTTTTCAGCAGTTTTCATTTCATCCCCGCAGAAAGCAATTTCTCCCCCACTATCATGCCTTCGTCCTGGGCTGTTACGAGTCAACACTTCGGCCTCCAGAAGGATTCGGAGTGCCTGGAGATGGCTTATCCCGACACTTACAATAAACACGGTTCCGGCTTTTGAGTCAGCCGCGTGCATGTTTACAGTTTCTCATACACAACGCATACTATATATGGAACAATTCACAAACAAACCAACGCAGCCTCCCTTCTCCTCTTTTTTGGAGTCTCTTCTTCCCCATTTATGCCATTGTTTTTATTGCCTCCCTAAACGCTATTATAATTCCAAGCATATTAGATGCAAAGAATGCCTAACAGAATGGGAAGAAAAACAGAACCGATAGCTCAGCATGTGTCTGTCCTCTCGGCTGAGAGAGGTGAGTAAATAAAGGGAGAAAGAAAAGCAAGCGAGGATCCAGCAGAGATCAAGAAGCTTTGCCTCCAGTGGGTTTGTAATTACAATGGAAGCGGATACATTTCCACTCTTAATATGGTGGGATGAAGATCCCCCAGGGGGGAAGATGGTATGACAAAACAGCAGCGTAGAAAGTCATGTAGAAGTCAGGAAATGTGACTAAAAAGACGGTCAGTGACAAAGATTGTGTTATTTCCTCTGAATATGCAATCCTAACTCCTCCAAATTAGTTTTTGCCAAACAGTGAGATAGGCTTTCATAGATTTTAGTGAAATGTCTCAACAACTATATGATTAATCGCCATTGAGTTAGGTACAATTATCTTAATAGGTGGTGATGATATTCCCATCGGACTCACCTGTGCTTTGTTTCTAGTTCTAATCAGGAAGTGTTAGCAAGCCAAGACAGTTAATTACGATAGTGAGTCTGGTATCATTTACCTTTTGAACCTGTTAACATAGCCATGCCTCACAGAATGTATTCATTTTCATCTGATTGCTCTCAGGACTTTTTCACCAAAATGTATGCGGTCACTTTATTCAACGATCTGTCATTGGGCTTTAACAGTGATGTAACCCTTGTGTCTTATCTCGCATCAAATGTCGCTTCTCTCTGTGTTCCATAATCAAACCACTAAACAGGTTAGATACGAACCGTGGTGAGTGCACCGGCCCTTCAGCTACTTTAGTGTAATAAAAGCTGACAAGCTAATGATTACACATGGTGTTATTGGATTCCTTACTTAAAGCCACATGGGCGGCAAAGACTCTTATAGCCTCAGCCTCATGTTATAGATTTTTCTCATCTATGGAGAATTGATCACAAATACAATGAAAAAGAAAAGGAAACATTCTGTGTAAGTACAATGCTCTAATTGGTGTGACAAAGCCCGTTTATGGGTGATGGCAATAATGGCCGGACATACAATGTCAGGTAAAGTGTAGACTCTGTAAATTGAGTTTCCGCTCTGCTAGTGGAGTGTTGCTCATGGGATATTTGATATGTGGCTTCTAGCTAATTTTTTTTCTCTCTCTTTCTTTTTCTCTCTCTTGACTGCATATAGCACAGCACACAACCCCATACCAACTATTCTGAATTTCACTAATATTCATCACCCTTCCTTATTGTTGTTTTACCAAAGAGCCTTTTATTTGAGAAGAGTTTTACATTTCTTTAGTGAGGAGCAAAACTGTTTTGCATGAAAAAAACAAAAAACAAAACAAATTCTTGAATTGTTTGATATGCTTCGAAACCACATTGTTAGTGTGTTGGTCAATATATTTCTCACTTCATTTTGCATTAAGCTTTGGTGCCATGCAAACACATTTCCACATAATCACCCCATTCACTTCTTTCAATTGAAATTTGACGGTTTGAACAACCGGTCCCAACATTGCTACAGAGCTCTCAGACATGTTATTGTGTGAGTAACCTGCAGCAGCTCAGACAAATGCTACTGGACAATGACGGGGGTGATGGAGGTTTGGCCTCTGTACTGTACTGTACTGTACTGTACTGGAGGTAAGAGTTTCTGCCTACGTCAAGGCCTACAGTTTCAATGTTCTTTAGCATCTTGGGTTTGTGACTCGTGCGTTTGCGACTGCACGAAGCAATGAGACACTGTGGTAAAAGAGCATGTGTTCTTAGTCAACTGTCTTTTCTTACGTAAACTTGCATTTTTTATGTGACCCCTGAGCTGTTTCATTTCTGATGGTATGCATCTTTCAACAAGCTATCTCCAAAGTGCTTAACATCCAGATGTTTCCCACATTGTGCCGATCATCTCGGTCTCCTCAGTCCAGATATTAGTCATGTTTGTGATAGTGTTTCATTATTTTGCATGTCAGGCGTGCTTGGGAATCATGGTCTTGCATTTGCCCTGGCTTAATAGCCGTGTTGGACTATTTGACTGTTAACAACTGGGAGGAATTGCATGACCAGCGTGTTCTAGTTCAGGTAATTGCATCCATGTAGTGTGCTCATGACCAAGTTAATCAGAGTTCATGCAGATGCGGCTGTGTAATTGCTGGAGAAAGCAAGAGCTTAAGTCCTTTGGTCCATTGGCCTTGTTGTGACAAGATATATGCGGAAAGACTGGGGAGGAATTCTGAACTCAAGGGCCAGCCCGCATTGCGTCTATGTATTGCTGCAGAGTTCATCTCTCTTCATAACATACAGATAGAGACACACACACACCTACACACGTGCTGCAGGGGACAAAACTAGCTTTTCCCTATTGGAGGATAACAAATACTCCACTGCTGGGGAAGTGGTGCAAGAGCTGTTGGCTGGCTGACCATTTCTATATGCTCTCCTTCCGTATGGGGATTTCTCACCTTATCAGGCACAGATAACCAGACCCATTTTTCCAGTAATGAAAACATTTGAGTGGGTTATCACTCCTTTATCTGAGGACATGGACATCCCTGTGAACCCTTCAGTTTAATCCGGGGGTGTTGTCCGAGCAAACTCCAGTCGTTACCTTATTAGACTTGCTGAGCACACTCTGGCCAATCATTCAGTCAATACAAACCTGCTAGTAGGGATTCCCGGCACATCTCCAGACCCACAAGGTCTCTGAAACCTCAAAGTAGAGACACAAAGGGACACTCTGAGATCGTGAGAAAATAGGTGATAATCAGAGAGAGAGGAATAGTGAAACGGGCAATGTATTATAATCAAGTCCCTGATTGTGAAGTGCTGCTCTGCTGTGTTTTACAAGAAACCAAAACAAGGATTTAACTACAATAACTTGTTTGTTTATGTCTGACAAGAATAAGTTAATTAAAGGTATCATGAAAAAAATCATCCTCAGTTGAGTTGAGGCTAGTTATCTGGAGATCGCACAGTGAAGCAAAATAGTCACACCTCCGAGAGTGAATGCACAAGTAAGGTATTTGTAATAATATTCCATCGAAAAGAAAATTAGATGAAATATAAATTCCTGATTGTGCGGAGAGGCAGCAGATGCAGATGTGTACCTTACATGTGTGGCGCTGAAGGGGGGGGGGTGGCCGTCTGACGACTTTATGATGAAGAACATTAGCTTATATTTTAAAATCTGAGTCTCTTTCATCAGCCCTTGAATGAAGAGCATTGCTCATTCCCCAAATACTGCAATGATTCATCTTTGCCATGAGCTAGAATGGGCTTTGTCTCAGTAATTAATTTAGCTCTCGGGACAGCAGTTGGAATGAGTCGTGTCTTCAAGGCCTAATTAAAAGAAGATTGTCAAACATATTCTAGGTCACACAGCTCAGAATCTCCAACCATTTAAAAAGGGATTTTTAGGCACTGCCACCTCGTCCTTCGTGGGCCATTTTGCTGGCTGATAGATACAGCGTGGGTTACAGATTGAAAAACAAATGGTTTTATTTGTTTTGTTGATTTCTTCAGGCACCACTTGAAAATTGAGACACTAGACATTTTGTTTATTATTGGCTGCTGAGTCAATAACTCAATCCACTTATGGCCTTGCATGTCCTTGTGTCTGTCTGAGGATTGTTTATTTGAAATCGCTGAGACATTTCATGATTCCGATTTGTAGAAAATAGTCGCACGATTAACCTCCTACACTCACCAGAATGAGAATGTAACAGGGCATGAAAACCTTGGGTGTAGGAATCGCTTTCTCTAAAATAACAGGCAAAATTGTGGTTGGAAACATAGATACTGGCGCCACAGTCATCGTAACGCATCAGCCGAAGTCCACATTTTATTGAAGCGGTCAGACCGACAGACTGACAGGCAGGAAGTGTCTATCTTATCTGTCCTCATAATGAGAATCAATGACTTTAGTTACAGGCACAAAATGCCTCTAACAGTACACACACACACACACACGCACGCACGCACACACACACACACACACACACACACACACACACACACACACACACACACACACTCAAAAGAGGGACATTTCTTAAAAAGAAAAACCCTGGCATGTAAAGTGCACTTGGTTTGATCACATAT
>OMLP01045839.1:0-10703 GCA_900302685.1 Spondyliosoma cantharus
AAAAACCTATCTTTGTTATGTTTTTGATGTGTGGAATAAAACTGAGCTCAGAGTCAAAAATCACACCCAGATTTTTTACAGATTGCGATGGTTTAAAATCCTTCAATTTTGGTAAAAGTTTCTCTTTCTGGCCTTCAGGACCAATGACTAAAACCTCTGTTTTGTCCTGATTGAGCTGTAGGAAATTTGCTGCCATCCATGTATTGATATCTAAAATGCAGTTAAAAAGGGCATCAATAGGCCCTGTGTCATCAGGAGTCACGGCGATGTACAGTTGCGTATCGTCAGCGTAGCTATGAAAGCTGATGTCGTGCCTCCTGATGACATCCCCAAGGGGAAGCATGTAGAGATTAAAAAGGGTTGGACCTAAAATTGACCCTTGGGGAACCCCACACTTTATTTTGTGGGTTCCTGAGGAACATGTATCCATACTTACAAAGAAGTGTCGATCTGAGAGGTAAGAGACGAACCAGTTAAGAACAGTGCCAGAGAGGCCGACCAGGTTTCTCAGTCTATTTAATAAAATGTGATGGTCTACTGTATCGAAGGCATATTGCCGGCCTGTTTTGGGCTGCCAATATGCCGCCCTCTGTGTAAACACGCCGGCCTATTGGCGGCTTATTGTCCTGTGTAAAAACGAGTTTAACAGCAGAGAAAACCCCTTAAATATTGTTTTGTCAACTTGAAATTTTATGGCTAAAGTGACCACAACATTAGAAAAAGGGAAATATTTCCTTTATTCATATTTCCATGGAAACAAAAATCGTGGTTGTCCTCTCAGGTTGCCTTATTGGTTTATGTTGTTCACATATGACATCATATCACACTTATTGGAAGTGCCTTCATTAAAATACATTCAAAACTACTTTCTGTTTTTCTTTTGTGATACTTTTGTTCGGCTATAGAAGTACTATTTCTTGATAAAAAAAACAAAATATATATTGTTTACCACCTTTGCCGTACCTTAAGAAATAATAATACAAATAAAAATCTACTTTAGTAAAGGAAACATATACGAAAGCTGTGTTGAAATAAAAACAACTGGTGTCCACTGAATGAATGCAGAATGTCTCTCTGCACTGTAAAAAGGGAAAACTCTGATATTCACGCAGTTTCTGATGAATGACAGGTTGTTTCTTCATGCAAAATAGATTTGGCATTTAAAATGAAATGAACTGTAGATATTTGCTGCTTTTCTCGGTTTTATAATTATTGCTTTTAAGACAAAATAAGACATTTAATATAAGCTTGTCTATTTAATTTAATCACCATTTAATTCAGACATTAACAGCACAGTATTTTCCCTAAATTGTCCTAAAGCTCAAAATTGTATCTAATGTGTTTTATCACTGCCTAAATCTTGTTTTCATGCGCTTTGAATAACGTGCAAAATACAGTCCTGACAGCCAAGTTTAGGATTTAACTTAACTTTCTACTGAAATGTAGAGCGTACAGTACGTTTTGACGTATTGAATCACTCAATATAAAATTACCTGGAACACATTCTGTAACTTTAGTGTACATTACGCTGTAGTGTAACCCTCAGGCCCGGCCCAAATGTTAACAAAAATAAGACATTTTAAGACGTCACTTTGGACTCTTTTCACTGTTAGACCAAACTAGAATAGCACTCAGTAGAGTGCTTTCCTCTGCCAAGGCCCAACAGTCCACTTTGATTCAATCAAGTCTCATCCAGTACCAAATAAAACATATTTAAAACCACGAGATCCAGATTTCTGTTAAGGATTCTTTATCAGATTGTACCCACTGGCTCACAGTGTTAAAGAAAATGAGAAAAAGTTTCCTGGATCTGTCCCTTTATCCAGATCCACACCAAGAATTGACGTGGTTCAATTCTGGGCCGAGACCCGTCCTCCATCCAAGTTTAGCTGAAGTCCGTTCAGTAGTTTTTGTGTTGTGTTGTAGACATTTGTTGCTTTTCCTGTTTTATTATCATTTGAAGACTTTGGATTTGTTTTCACTATTAGACTAAACAATTTATCAGATAAACAATAGACAATAACAGGCAGATAAAATCAGTAATGAACACAGTATAACCTGTCCATTCTGTGAACTGTGTTTGCTGTGTATCATCAGAGGTTTAATATTTCATGGCTTTAGATCTCCTGGATCTTCAGGCTTCTTAATGAAACTCTAACAAGGAGCAGCATTGCCTGTGGGTTTAATCATTGCAGACCAGTGCTGTGCAGCCAAACATTATTCAGACCCTCAGAACTTTATTTTTAAATTCAAGTGGACATCCCAAATTTTCTGAAGATACCAAATAATATCAGGCTGAATTTTGAACGACTTAAATGATGCTCATTTCAAAACATGAGAGAGCTGGAACACGCTGGTGCAGAATATACACAATATGAGACAGACAATGTGAAATGAGATGATTTCAACAGCTTTTAAAAGGGGCACAGATAGATTTCATTGTAAGTGTCATATATGTCAAAAATATGAGTGTAACAGCAGGATTTTACTCGGCTGTACTGAAGCGTTACGTTCCAGCAGACTCCATTGTTTTCTCTGTCAGAGTTATAGCTTTTCATGTAACTGAGGGAAGGCTTGGGCCCGAGGCATGACTGCCGGTACTCAACCAGCCGTGTGTCATATTTAGAGAAGAGGTAAACAAAAACGCCCTAGCATAAGCAGAAACGATGGTTTTCTTTTGCCCCTCGAACACCTCGAGCTTGTCCGCTCTGTGTCACGTATCAGCTGTGAACACACTCGTCCGTCTCCTTACTCCCATTTAGTCGCTGCCGCTACGAGGCAATGGGCGCTCTGGGGGAAGTTTGTTGTGTGGGAGATTGTGCGAGAGTGTGCGCACATGTACGTGTCGACTGTGTCTATCCGTTAGGCCGTAATCAGCGCGTCACAACGAGAAGCAACAGAAACAGAAAGACATGAGAGGGTGTAAAGTGTGTGATGGTCCTGTGGTTACCGTGCAACACAAAATTGGCCAGTTGCACGTAAGATACAGTATCTAACAATGTGGATAAAGTTTAACAGGACTAAGAGAATACAGTAGCGCTCCAGGCTCTGTCACAGTTGTCCTTTGAGCTCAGGGCGATGTGGACCAAACTCATATCTCTATATTTTCAAGCTGAATGGCCATACGCACACATCCAGGCCCGTAGCTACCAATATAGGACATCAAGGTCGTGCCCTCTGTATTTTCTCTGGGTCTTTAATAAACTACTATTACTATTTATTGAGCAGTTGTTTATTGGAAACTTGCAAGTGATGACTGGGACTGGTTTTACTTTGTCAGTAATTCTTCTTATTGTTCTCGTTTTCTTTGATTCTGTGCCTGTGAAACTTGCTTTTCCCGGGAGGTTAAGTCCCTGATGGCAGATCAGATTGTATAGTGAAAGTGAGGTGTATAAAGAAACCGTCTCTACGCCCATTGTTTAATTTTTCTATATCCATTGCATTGTGCAGTCAACATTTACTTTGTGATGATAAATAAAAGCAGAAAACTGTCCTACATCCAGTTTAAAGGTCGCCAAAATGATTTGCATTTCATCCTGTTATGACTCATCCAATACTTTTTCAGACATTTCGAAAAGAAACACAAATGGCAACCTCATAGTGGCACTAGATAAAAGTCGGGGTATCACCAAAGTCAATAGGATGTATCCTCTGGGTACTGTGAATGCCTGTGTGAAAAGTCATCGTAATCCATTCAGTATGTTTAGATATTTCCATCTGGACCAAAGTGGTGGACATACGGACATTGCCCCAAGAAAGTCAGTGGTTCTTTACTCTTCCTTCCTATTTCAGAAGATGAGTCACTGGTTCTGTGTGGTTGGATGCCTGCTCGTGTAAAAGGCAATCGTCAAACATGACTTCAGCCCTGCACATTTGGACATAGTGTAACTGTGTCGTAAAATAACGACAATGTTTATTTATGAAAAATACAGATGGTGCACAGGTTGGAGAAGATATGCAGAAAAAAACCCAATGAAACTAACACCGTATCGAAACTACATCCGAAACTGATCATGGCACTAAATGTGTACGTGTGCCTCCGGCATGTAGAAATCCGCTTTCACCTATCACGAAATAGGTTTACCCTGATCAGGCCATTTTATGATGAGCCACCTGGTCTCACTGCCATATCCATCAGGTGGAGTAATTTTCCTGTTAACCAACTCCAACTGGCCACCTGAACACTACCAGACACGAGGTGGAAATTGTAATATTAGATGCTGGAGTAGATTTAAATCTTGTTTGGAATAAAACCTGGTGCCCAGCCCCAAAATCCTCAAACAGTGACAGACTAACTGCGAGACATTTCATTTTTAACAAGCATGACAGCACGTGTTCGAATTTCCAATTATTTCTGGAGTTCAGCTGTCGGAGCAGATTTATTAGTTTTCTCCCTTTTCTTGTTATCAATAACTGTAAATAAGTAAAAATAAGATTGTGAGCAGAAGATGAAATGTGGGCGATTGAATGTGGGCCCAATACTCATTTTTTTTTTTTTTCTTTTTAGAAATTCAAGTTAATAGGATGAAAGTGAGGTGGAACAGCTGAGCTCATTACGAGGACTGTATGTGTGTGTGTTTGACACGCCCGGTCATCGTGCGGTTTTTGGCGTTGTAGGCAGAATGCGTCGGCGTTGAACAAAACTACTGGGAGCACAGGTGAAAATTAGTTTTCTAACTCTGTGGGAGTTAATAGAACTGGTTAGTCCCCAGTGAAGAGAAAAAAAAAAAAGATCAAGTGGACCACTTCAGTTATCCTGGTTGCTGCAGTGTGCGTCTGTAATGTTCTGCAGAAGTCAGACACATTCAGCGCCTGCAGGCACAAGTGAACAGCATAGTGTTGAAGCCAAAGTGAAGTTGTTTAAAAATGGAGTTCAGTTAGAGTTAATTTAAAGGTACAATGTGGTGCTTTTTTTTTGCAAATATAATTGTTACATTCACTGTTTCTTACCAAAATTAATACTTTATACTTTAAACATTGATAGTTTGCTGCCTAATACATCCTTGTCTGCCTGTCATCCTTGTTTTTCGTTGGCACATCGCTACACTACATAGAAAGTTACTATCTCCTTTGTATCACTTCAACCGCTTGCATGGACAGTCCTGTGTATGTGCACTAAAAGGCTACATTTAACATTTGCATAAGTGTCTCTTAATTTCAAAAGACTCCTTTTGTCTCGAAACTTGATTTATTGGAGGATATCGAGGCTTTTATCACTCGTCCAACTAAAGTAGCATGTCTATGCAGGTTTTTTTTAAACACACCTCAGCTCACTTAAAATAGGTACTGACTTGACTCCTTTCACATTGCCAGGAGATGAGTTTGCTATCCCGTTTGTAATCAGAAACACGTGCGGGAGGTTGGGAGGGAAACGCATCGGTATTTGAAGACCTGAGAATGAGACTCAAAAATCAGGGAATCTTTTCCAGAATTGCTTTAAAGGTCTACGTAGTCTTGTTTTGATTGATCACCTTTATCCACACAGCGTGGCTTGCCTCACCTTTCTGTTTGCTGCTGTTGGCAACAGCATAAGAAGACCTTCATTAAATAGGAGGAGGTCACATCACAATGAATGTGTTAACAGGAGGGATGTAATACCAGAGAACATCTTTCTCTCGCTCTCTGTTTCTCTGAGCATGTGCAGTTGTCTGTAGACGGGAGGCGTAGAACGAGGACAGATTGTCCACTGGTTAATAAATCTTGGATGGCATGCTGAAATGTTCTCTTTTAAATACACTTGGGCGGTGGTATCTGGGCGGCCCACCCAAGTCAAGTTTCTTTTGATTGCCAGGTGTTTCAGCGTATCACTGTCAGCTCTTGTTGTCTCACATCAGGTCCACCCCGGCTCCAAAGCTGGATCATTTGGCTTCTACACCTGACCAGATGGAAACAAGTGTAACGGGCATCAAACAGTCGCTTTAGAGATCTATTGAAGATGCTTCAGACACTGTGTCTATGTTTGTCTACAGTCTGTGTGCGTAACATCCCGATTGCATCAGCTGTCTGATACTGTACAGAATTAGAGCCTCCCCGTGAAGATCTCACACAGCTCTGGCTGCCAGTACAAAGGCAGTCGCGGCGAAAAAACATCCCCCTCATATGCGAGCCTCTGCCAGATAAGCAAGAGTTGATCTCTTTGCATGAAACCAAGCATTTTACTAATTTGAGTGGCTGCACTGGAACAGAGTTCAAAGCGAAGCTGTGATTTGCGGCTGCTTTCTCACGAGAGAGTGCTGCTGGCAGTAAGACGAGCCACTGATTGCACTGCTTGTTCCGCCGTACACAGGCCTCTCAGATGGAGATGGAGAGTATTACTGGACAACAGCCCTCTGAAAGTACATAAAGATTACTGAGCTGAGCACATTAACACAGACGACACAAACAGCATTACTCACCTCCCAGGTAGCAGGATGACAGCGAGCTGGAGAGCAGGAGACTGAGAGCGTAAACAGACTGCATTTGTTCTAGCTGTCTCCACATCTAAATTGGTATTATAAATTGCTGTGTGTTTATACAGAGTTGCCAACTCTCACACTTTTGGCGCAAGGCACCAGCTTTCAGGCTCCGTCTCACGCTGCTCAAACAAATCACACACGAGGATGCAAAAGAGCCACTCCTTTGTGAAAAATATAGTTATGTACGCCAGATTAGATAGGCTCTCCCTGCTCAGAGGAAAGAGTCTGAACATTGGGCTTTTATCCACACAGCCATGGTACAATACTTGGTATTATTATGGAACTGCACCATCATTAGCATGGTCCTGAGCGGGTGTTTTGTTTGTTCTAGGCATCTTTATTCTGAGTTTATCAAACACGTGTAGCCATCACACAGCAGCAGGAACGATATGTGCATCTTCAGAGTGAGAGAGGCACTGAGCACATAGCACGGGTACTTCATTAATTATTCATAACTATTAATTATCCCTGACACAGCGACAGGATCGGTCAAGTTCTAACGGATCTAATTGACCTCGTGTACTCTCCACACTACAGACTCTTGAGCTGCACACACTGATTTACATGTTTTGGCTACGGTCAAATCATTTGTAACGTACAGCGGCTGTCCTTCAACTGAATCCTGAGCTCCATCAGAGCTGTGGGGACTTTTTTATTCCACTTTTGTAAATAAAGTCTGAGAAATCAAATCATTTTTCTGTCCCTAGAAGTTTGTAGTGGAGGGAATTATTTTGTTTTTGATGCTTAGATGTCTCACAACATTGGTTTAGGGACATTATTGTGCACCTTATCACGTTCCCATATACTGTACACGACGCAACAGAAACAGACTTTAGATTTTCTTCAGCTATGATGTTTGTTTACTGTAACAATGAAGGCAACTACTCCCATGATCTCACACAACCTGACTATATACTATACTACTTATACTTGTTTAGACCCCCTATGGCCAAAATTACATATTGTGTGTAGTATTTAGAATGTAAAATGTCTCTCAACAATCAGTGCCAACCGCAATTGAGGTGGATACATAATCCATTGAATGATTGCCTTTCATTCTTGTGGTAAAATCTTCCTACTGAACCAAGATTCTTTGGGAAAACTGTCTGTAATGAGGTGATGAGAAATGTTCAGCTCTGTTGCACTGGTATGGAGGAAGCTAATTTAAGATAGCTTCCTCCATTGGAGACTCTGATCTCTGTTCACGAAGGTCAGCACTTGCTATTCTTCAAAAGAAAAGGGGAATTTCTACTTAATACAAAACAACTACTGCAGATTTACTTCACCACTGCAAGTGAATCCAGGAATTTGTTGGAATTGCATGTGACCAGACCTCAATAGAAGACTGCCGCTCATGTATCATACTTGTTTAAAGCAGCGTTATGTAGAAATTGGCATTTTGTCTGGCGCCCCCAACAGTTCTTGAGTGCATCGCCACTGTCGTAAATACAAATCCTAGGCAACATAGAGCGGAAACAAGTGATATGGGGGGCGAAGTGGCTGTGACAGAGACACCACTCACCCTATTAGAAGACACTGAACCATCAAAATGATTTGTAAAAATGTTACGTAATGTTGCTTTCAATATTCCTGGCAGTATGTAGCCACATTTGGGAACCCTGTTGTGGCCCTCCGAAGGCTTATCCTCAACACAGCAGCGGCGTCCAGTTAAATCTCTGTAGATTCAAGCTTTGTGATTTCAGGAGTTACTCTAATTGACCACCTCTGACTGCCAAGCCAAAGCTTTGGGAGCTTGTTGGCGCAAGCCTAAGTGAGGCAGCTTGCACATCTGAGTGTTCCTGTGATGTAAATATGGCTGACCACTGAGGACGTTTTATTTTCTCTTTTTTTCTCCAGAATGCGGGAGAGGGACCTACAGAGCATGTGCAGAAGGGCGCTGCTGCTGACCGTCTGTATGGTGTCTCTCTGGGGACAACTGACCAGCGCATCGTCACACAGAAGCCACATAGGTAAAACGCTGCATGTTTCCTCATTGTTGTCTTTCCAGGGCATCTTGCCCAGAGCAAGCAAAGCCTGCTGCTGCCGGCTGATCAGCAGCTCCGCTGAAGAAGCTGAGGATTAAAGAAAAGTACTGGTGTAATTTTATTCACTCGCATTTCCCCTGTAATGGCCGTTGCCCAGGAGATGTCTGCCTACATAGAACTGTCTTTAATGTGTTTTTGTGGAAAATAATGGTTGACTTTCGACTTCCAGGAAGAAAGACAGCAGCAGGAATGTTTATGTTTGTGGTGACCAATACAGGTATTTTAAACCAGAAACTTGATCTTTTCCTGTCCCTAACCAAGAGGGTTGTGTGCCCTAAACCTAAGCACAGCTTTGTCACAACATAAAATAGAAAATTGAACCTAAAGAAACATAAAGTTGCAACATAATGAAATACCCGTGGTTTATAGAAAAGTGCATTGCCAACATTTACTCTGGTGACTGGGCTGTAAATACAAGAAAGTCGCATTAAATCATTAAAAAACAAGCTGGGGAAGATAAAGGCATTTTAATCTCATCTCCCATGAGCAACAAAACCCATCACAATAAAAGATAACAGGGTGCATCATCACAAAATGATCCATGTCACACAACGCATCAGTACATTCTCGCACGTGGCGTGTAGGTTGATTCAGGTGCATTACAGTTGAGTTCTCTCACTGATTGCATTCTGGATAAATTGGTACAGCAGTCACAGCGTGTCACGACCAGTCCTTTACAGCCCAGGGTCGGCTGCATGCGCTGACCACAGTTCACCTCACTGACTTTTTGAAAAAGAAACCGATATAATTAGATGAGCTCTCTTTGTTACTCTGCTCGCCAGCAAGGCAAAGATGTACTGTTAGGTTTTGTGCACGTGGGAATTCAGCAGTTTAGCAGTCATGCAAGTGAAGCATGAGATGGAAAAAGTAATACCAGTACAGTTAGTGTGTGTGTGTGTGTGTGTGTGTGTGGCAGGGGACAAGACCTTTCAAAGAGATTTCCGTTTCTGAAGAGATAGCCTGATCCCTGGGCGTATCGGTAGAAACTGTGACTACACATTGATATAATGAGCCGTATTCCACTGGGGGACAAACAGCACACAATGGCTGGAGGGAAACGACTCCACGTCGGCTGAAAACAACAACAATGACCAGCACAAGACTGATGATAGGGCATCAAAATCCAGAGCCATGACAGGATGGACTGCACCGGGAGAGGATGCTCGTTATATGAAACAAGCATGTGCCTCGGTCGAACGTGTGTTTCAGACCAAGTTAGAGGCAGTAGAGGGAAATGATGTGACCTCACAAGCTGCTGAATAAATACATTTGACCATTTAATAGCTTCATCTCAGAATCACCCGTGGAGAGACTGCAAGATATGGAAGGCGGTTGAATGTTTAGGAGTTGGGTTATACGTGTTATGTTAGTAATGTTGGTGTCTTTTTTTAATTGTCCAGAGGGGGGCAGCACTGAATTTAAAGGTCCCAAATCAGGCTCATTTTCATTTGATTTCATTCTTTCATGTTTAAAAAACACGTACCGTCCATTGCTGCAGCACCCTCGGCTTGAATGCTCCGTTTTAACGCCTGTCTCTTTAAGACCCCTTAGCTGAAATGCTCAGTCTGCTCTGATTGGTCAGCTCTCACATGCTTGAGAACTGCACAATATACAGTATATTTGGGATGCAGTGTGTTTATTATGCACAGTTTAATAATGGAAAGGCACTTAACAGCGACAGTCACACTATTCCTCATTAATACAAACAAGAAACATGAAGTAAAACATATAAAGTAAGTGGACACCCGTGTTCACATTGCTCTTTCCTGCTTCAACACGACAGCTTCCCCCTGCACTCAGCAAGGTCTATAAAGAAATGGTTTTCTGAGTTTAGTGCTGAAGAATCTGGTCGGCACAGAGCGCCGACCTCAACCCCTCTCAACACCTTTTGAGATGAACTCGAGTGCTGACTGTGAGCCGGGCCTTATCGCCCAACATCAGTGACCAGCCACACTAATGCTGTCGTTGCTGAATGGGAGAAATTCCCTGCAGCCGGGATCCAAATCCTTCTCAAGAGGGAGCAGAGGAGGCTTTAACAGCAGCATGTGAATGGTTTGAGCTTCAGGCCTTCAACTATCACACAGGTGTATAATGTGTAATGATAAGCTGTCCATATACTTTTGGCCACTGTTGTTTGAAGTACTCAAAAAAGATGATCTGTCTAAATAGGCTTTTTTTTTGTTCAGCTGTCATTCACACTGGG
>OMLP01045839.1:10723-70321 GCA_900302685.1 Spondyliosoma cantharus
CGCATGTGAAATTACTGTCCCAATCACTTTTTAAATGCATGACGAGTTTAAAATGTGCTTTAAAAAAGTGGCTTAAAATAGCAATTTTGATGTGCCATTCTGCAATTTTGTTTATAGCCAGCAATCACATATTTTAAAAAATCCCTCAGAGGTGATTTTTCTTCATGTGAGCCCTTATGTCCCCACCACTTTTCAACACAAAGTGACACCTCTGCAGTTGTTGATGAATAAATAGATTTTAAAAGTACAGCCTGCCATCTGCAGAGCAACTAGTAGCTAAAGATTTACAATAAATATAGTGGACTAAAAAGTATAGTTTGTGTCTCCAAAAGGTAGTCGAGTGGAGGTGTAAGGTAGCAGAAAATAACTGAGGTATGCACATTATTTTATCAAGTGAAAGTACAGATAATTGTTTAAAATCTTTAAACCTCAGAAGGACATTTCTACCATTTATCAATCGTAAAGGTCGAATACGTAGGATTTGCTGTTCGGAAATGCCCCGGAAAGATACGACGCCAAATCCAGAGCACAGCAGCAAACTGAGAAAAATAAGAAAATCCAGGCAGAGGGATGCAGGGTCACTGCAGGTACGAGACGCTCACACGGCTTTGCTCCCATTCCAGTCTACAACTTTGTGTCTTTCATGTCATTTTATCGCACTGATAAGCTGAAATCATCAGTGACACAAAATAGAAATAATCAATGATTCCCCTCAGATGCTTTACAACGAAAGTCACGAGCCTGTTTTGAAAATGTAAGGAGCAGCAAGTACAGATATTTGTGTTAAAATGTAGCAAGATGTCAGGAAAATAAAGTACAAATACCTCAAAATTGTGCTTAAGTAAAGAACATGAGTAAATCTTTGATACGAGTCCATTTTTTCCTCACTCAGCATCACTGATGAGAAACCACATGTCACCTTCCTGTGTGATCGTCGAATCAATACATTCAATATTTTCTGAATGTGTTTGATGATTGTAGACTGACAGTGGAGTCGTAAATCCCCCTGCTTTGACTGCAAACATGCTGGATAAACCACTTAATCTCGGGGCTTACATCTCTGCCTCTTTGGTTTTGCATTTGTCCCCCCCGCTCTTGTGGTCTGTGCACTTATTCCTGTGATTTATTACGAAAGAGAAAGAGTAGAGGGAGAAGGAAAGGGGCCAGCACAAGTAGCCCTCGTTCTCCCCGGAGCTGCGCTGACACTTTGGTAATCATGCAGCCTGTCCCTGAGCTTCGGAGGTCAAGTCAAGGTAGGCCCAATAAACAAACCTCCTTAGCCCCTCTGTTTATTGAGGTGGGGGCTTTCGCCAAAGCAATTGAACCTTTCACCGCTGCCTGACTGGAGCACGCTGAGCTCACAGCGCGCACGCATCACCCCTGTAATAAGACCACTGCATCCCCCAGAGCGCCATCTGCATTCATTAGCTAGTCATGAAAGAGTGGAGAGGAGGAAGAGGAAGGGCGAGAGAGCACAGTGGTCTGGAGAGAGAGCGAGCGAGTGTGATAACAAGTACCTCACGGCTGTACAATTTGTTTTGGGGCTGTCGATAGCATTTAGAATGATGATGCGACCGGGTCAAATGGGCGGCCTCATTACTCAGCTCTTTAGATACTTGGATACTTTTTTTTTTTTTTTTTTTAAAGCAGTAACTCACTCTGCCTCATTTAAAAAACAGTAATCTAGCTCTCTGTGGTTTGTTGGTCAGTGTCCGCAAGGGGCAAACGCTGCGAATGTGGCGGAGAGGAAAGCAGGCGTGAAAAACACATTTGCCACCGAGGCTGTGTGATGCAACGTGGCAGCAGCTCCTTCGTCTTGAGATGAAAAAAAAAAGAAGAAAAGGCTCTAAGCAGCGCCGTTTACAGGTCGTCAACTCTGTTACATTTTTAAATACGAGGCATTAAGCCACATGGCTCGTGGATAGCTCCACAAATTGGAATGAGAATGACTTTAGGAGCTCAGGTTTACGCCGGGTTTAAATCAAGGTCCCGTTCTATATTCACACACACACAAGGGGCCGAGCTGCCTTATTAATAAGATGAAACTGTGCACTCTCATTTGAATTCAGTGGAATATTTCCATATTTGCTTATGGTGGAGGCTTTTTAAAAACTGTGACGCACTCTAATGGCTCATTCTCAGGCTGATTTTAATGCTTCGGGGGATTTTTTTTTTCGGTATTCTATGCAAATTGGCTTTAACTTTTTTTTCCCCCCCTCTTTGTTTTCAGTGTTTCACATTAGGAACAAACTGATTCTCCCGAGCCCAAATTAATGACAGAATCCAACATAGACTTTTATAATTTTTTTGCCTGATGTCAACTTTTTTCCCCCCTTCCCCACTCATATAGGTTGTATCACGGGTATAGAATTTGTAGCTCAAAATATGCTTACGGGATAAATTAGGATTGTTTCCCTGTGTTCGCCTGGAGGAGAAAAGGCCGTACAGAGAGCTCTTCATGCTTGATGGCTTTTGATGAGAACCAGGCAGCGGCAGAGTACTATTTTTTTTTTTAGTGTCTAAAGATCTTAGATTATTTTAGAAATTCAAAATAATATAATTTGTGACAGGCCAACTTTGAAAAGCTCTGGAGTTGATTTGGTTATTGTGCTTTGAACAATTCATTTCTTTTCTTTTTTTTCTTGTTCAGAATGTCCCCGTGAATAAATATTAATCAGAAAATTGCTAGATAATTTAAAAAGCAAAAATATGCTTTCATACTGCGCGGTAGTCTCCTCATTCCTTTTCTCTTTGTTCACTGGCCTTAAAACAGACCCGACAAAATGGCATAAAAGTTAACCAGATAAGTCAAAAATAAAATGAAAGCGAATACATCACATTTATCTGAACTACATACTGCAGCGTACACAGTGACAAGGTAATGAATCAGCGATGAATCATTTGGTTTGTTACACTGTTTCACACAGTCCAGGTTTTCCTGACATGGACTTATTTTTACTGTAACTAGCTGGATACTTTCAAACTATATTATCAATTAAATAAATATTATTTTCCATTTCCATCAAAAGCTGTGTTGTGATCTATATAAAAATATAGAAAAGTGCTCGCAAAATAAGGCAATTGAATTCAGAGAGGAAACAGTTTGATCCCTGACGAGTGGACCCTGCATTTTCTCCATTGTCATTTCTCATCAGAAGCTTCAGTACGTGGGTTCCTCTAGTTTACTGGCCTGTAAGGACTCCCGTAATGCAGTATATGTACTGTATCTCAATTTCTGTTGTTGTGCGGTCGCATACATCAGCCCGCTGCACACTCCGCACAGCAGGTCAGCGTGGAACCCTTGCCCAGGGGCAGCATGACATTATATCAAGCGGCGGCGGAGCAGGTCACCCCCACCCTGGGGATGTGCGGGGATGCGGCTGCGCAGCATTCATCCTGACATTTGGAGAGCAGGTGGACGACACAATGGTGGACGGAGATAGCGACTAGAGGGAGATTGAGATGGAGATGCGGGGCTGTTTGAGATGCACTGTGGGGATGACAGGGGTCAGCTCGCCCCATCTCCCGGTGGCAGCTACCGAGATTAGAAAACCATCAAACGTCCTCTGCTATACGCATCTGAATGGCAGCTGTATAGATGAGCCGTGAGTGGCTGCGTGTGGCCTTGGTTGTATCCTCTGTGTGTGTGTGGCTGTGCAGCCAGCGGAGGGGAGCAGGGGGAGAGTGTATGTGCTGAGAGAATGTCAATAGTTTTATTCTCATGCTGAGCGGAAATCAGAGTTCACTGCAGAGCTTGTTCTTTTTTTTACGAGTGTAATGTCGGGGTGATAAAAAATTAGAAAATCTTTATATATCTCTGCTGCAAGTTTTAAAGGCGGTCCTTTTTTTATTCTTTGATCATCATTGTTATCGATGTACTGTATATCCAGCAGACACACTATCGGCTGTGAGGACTTTGTAGCTGATAAATACAGCCAAAGCCAAATTGGTTTATCGGCATAGCAAAGGCAGCATCTTCACACTGCGACTCAGCTGGTGGCGCTATGTACCATTAAAGTTGTTTTTTGTGATCCGCTAGCAAACAGAGAGAAGGAGAAGAAGAAGGAGAAGGAATGGCAGCCCCCTGTTGTTGGGCTCATGACTTAAAACGAAGCGTAGACTAAACAAACACATCGTCACTGGTGTGGAGGTTCGAAAAGGGTTCAAAGAGGAAGGAAAATCTTCTTTGGTTTACTATCAAATCTTATCAGAGCTTTGAAATATTAAATCATTGCATCTTTACTCACTACATCAGGTATCTCAGTTGTTAAATAATACAGTTGGCTCTGACTGGTAACATATAAAGAGGATGCAGTACCCAAGAACTAGTTTGCAAAAAGAAATTATATTTATTTACAAATGGTACCAGAAATAACTAAAACTATCCGTCTGGAGGCCAAAATGAACAAAAGGATGGGGAAAGACTGGGCCAGACCTTCCCTCCATGAACTGAGAAACAAATACATAAACTAAACTAACAAACAAAGCTGTGAAAACATTACTCCCAGATCCCCATTCTCAAATGTAAAAACAAAACACCAACTGAGGATGAAGACAGAAACAGCCTAAAACGGTAAGGACTGTGGAAGAATGAGCTCCTTCTCCTCCAGCCTGCCATAAGTATGGTGCAGGGTCTAATCACCTGATCAGAGGCATCTGGGAGGGAAGAGTGTGGAGAAGAGGAAGCGAGAAAACACAGAAGGGAGGGGGAGGGTGTAACAGTGATAACACTACAATCACCAGGGGAATTGGCGAGATTTGGGGAACACAGGAACACAAAGCAGTGAGAGGATAAGATTGGTTTAAGACGAACCCTGAGGAGAGCTGAAGTTAAGTGAATCTGAGAACAGAGGTAATTGGTACAATCAGTTCCCAACATTGTGTTGTAAACACTGTAACATCAGAGTTTACAGGCCAACTTCATCATTTTACTTTTTCCCCATGTACATAAACTCAAATTATACTGCTCTATTCTACATATTGTGCACATGCAGTAGCTGCAAGACTCGGTGGAATGTCATTTTTCTAGCTGGCCATGTCAGCTCAGATGGAGCCCACATGACTGTAAAGTTTAACTTTAAGTGTGCGTAGCAAAGCCTTTACAGTCTCTTGTCCGATGACGAAATATTTGCCAATGTTTCCTTTCATTTTGTCTTCGCTTGCAATGTTTCTGAAAGGAAGCATTGTCAACAAAGGGCATTGCACAGTGCAAGCTGTTACAAACTGTTTGCACTGGGAACCAACTTTTATTTTTTTGATCAAAAGGCTCCAAAAGGTTCAAAATTAGGTGCACAAACTGCATGAGAACGAGTTCCGGTTAGTGGAAAAGTGGTATAAATGAAGTCCACAGCCTTGTCAGTCCCTACACTGCACATTTAAAAGTTGACGTTACTTTCAATTTTCACAAACCTGATTACCTCAGAATTACCACATAAAGTAGCCCATTAAATCTAAATTGTCCAAGTTGTACAAAAAGCTTTAACCACTTAAAATGATTAGTCTACTTGGCAATTTTGAAGTAATTTGTGTTCATTCATCATTGTACCTATTCGATTCATTGAGAAATGTCAAAGTTATTCACCACATGGTTCTGTCATATCAATACATTGATCATCCACTGTATACTCAGCTGGGTTTATTTATTTAAAAAAAATTCTTTAGGCTTGATCAAGTTTGCATTCAAGTGGCAGAACTATATGTTTGCCATTTATCCATTGTTTTAAGTTACGTATTTCGACTTCTCTGACTCGGATGTGCAACACTTGTTTTTAAGGTGTTACAAACATTTTGAATATGTGTTTATTTTCTTTTCCTCCCTAAGAAAATTAAGCCCAAAAATGGAAATCACAGTTTAAGATCATTCGGATAACTGTATGGCTTATGTATAATCTTTTGTTTGATACTGTCTGTGAATACAATGTTATAGAAAGGATTGCCAAAATGCAACTCGTAGCCCGAATCTTTCTCCATCTCTGTATCTGTACTCTGCCTGAGGTAAGGTCGGGTCAGATCTGATCTGTGTTTTCAAGCAAAAGGCTGACCGGGACAACAGCTCGGAGCAAAGTCTGTCTCTGTGTCTCACTGTGGCTGATAGGAGCCATACTGTGTCAGAATCAGATCCGCCGACAGAATTCTTTCTCGGTTCCCTCTCTAATTACAGCTCAAATGTAAACCCATTATCCCTCTCCACATTATGAGTTACCTCAAGCTATTCTGAAACTCACAGAAATTTTGATTTTTGGGGGATTTTGATAGGAATCGAAGGGAAAAGCCTGGTGATAACGATTTAAGCTGATGAATGCAATTAGTGGAGAAGTGCTAACAGCAGGGCTGTAATTGGGTCTTACAAACTAAAAGCCTGCCCTTACCCAGCAATTAGAGCAACCTCGTTTAAAGTTAGTCAATTGTACTGCAGTTAATGGTCCATGCTTGGTTAAAGCTTAACACGAGGAGGTACGGTCCCCTTTCAAATTGGCCATGGACGCGTGCCTCGTCAGTCTTTCAGTGCTCCGTGCTGAAATTTTAATGTGTGGACGAATTTTTTGGAGGTGATGGATTTGTTAGTGACGGTGATTCACTGCTTTACAGACTGTGTTATACGAGAGGCCGTTTGATGCATGCCGCTAATTACCATTAACTTTGGAATTAGCGGCTTGTTACAATTTATGTGTCATAAAGAGGAATAGTGCCATCGCTCAGCTTCCAAAAACATATTTTTCCAAACACATCCCGCTGTTATTAAAGGGAGGAGGGGAAGCTGTAAACAAATAAGTCAGATGAGTTGTTTTTTTTTATGCTATGAATAATCAGCTCATGTTGCTGTCAGTGGGATCAAGATCGCTAATCATTTGACGGACTTAAATTGTGCATAGACAGATTATTTAAATCAGTGAGCTCACAGTGAAATCGACATAAATATAGAAATCGATAGAGACCAGAGAAAAGGTCATTCTCTGACATTTTTCCAATTCATACGCGCACAAAATGTTCTCATCCTCATGAATGTTCAGCTTTGCACTCTCTTTACTTGACCATAAGTGTTGTATCTGTAACACAATTTTTTTTAAAGACCTATTGCTTAATTTGAATGCAATTTGATTTTTTTCAAATTGATTGATCAAAAAAGTGATTTTGTCTAGTTTTATTGTTTTTCCTTGAACGTGGATATACTGATGTTGTATGACCTCTTGGAAGACTATTTCTGTGTTCTTGTTGGCTGTTGTCAGACTTCATCAATATCACTCACATGTCAAATGCACTATACATCTCACTCAGATAATTTGTTGTCTAACAGTCCAGCTGCCAGGATTAAATGACGGCCGCCACATACTATATTGACATTTCTATAAAAAGTGTCATATTACATTCATATGTTTGTGACCTGGCTTTCACATCAGGAAACCACTGGACGTTTTTGCATTTCGACATGTGTAAGAATGACACCTTTGGATATTTTTAATGACCTCAGAACAGTTTCCAGACGTGTTCCTGGCAACAAAAACAAGCATTTTCTGACGGTAGGTTGGGACATATCCAGCTCTGTTTCTGGCAACGAAACAGGGTGTTTTTAATGAGACCTCAGGACATCTCCAGTCGTGTATGTGTTTTAAGCCAAAAAATGATGTTTTCCCAACACTTGCCATGCCTAAATCAGAGCATTAGCACAATGTTGTCACAACATGAAATAGAAAATTGAACCGAAGGAAACATAGAGTTGCGAGAGGAAGAAATGCAAAGTTCGATCATATCTGTGGTTTGCAGAAATGCACATTACCAAAGATCATGCTTGTTATTTGGGTTGGTTCAAAATGGTAAAAGGAAACAGGTGATTAAAGAGAATTAAAAATTAAATGATTGTATCAGATCAATAGCTGTGCACCCTTCCCTCACTGTCCCCCTGCAAGCCAACATCTCACTATCGTACAGTAACTGCATTTTCTATCAGAGGTTGTCAAGTACTTAGCAGGAAAGGATAACTTCTTCATTCTGCCATTCTCATATGCAACATGTAACATGTGTACAGTAGAGAGGTCACTTATTGTTTGAGCAAAAAAAAAGCAAAAATTAAAATTGCTATAGTATAATGTGTTGATACTTTTTATTTTGTTGGTTAACGATGGAGGGATTGGCAGTTGCCGTTTGTGAACACGCCATTCAAAGTTGGCCCCTCCTCCAGAGAGAGCAGCAGTGGTCGTGCGAGCCAGAGAGTGAATGACGAGAGGGAGTGATAATAGCGAGAACAAAGGAGTGAATCGGATAAATAAAATATTATTTTAACAGCAGTTAGGTTCACCACACAACCCTCCTACCTGTCAGTCATTTGCCTTTTTGCCCTGCTTGTACTGAGTGTGTGTAGCTCAGCCCCACCCTCACTCAAACAGACACACATGCCTGCAGCTCTTGGTACATCTATGTCGGACTGAGAGCAGAGGTGAGACACGGGCACCAAAAATGTAACCTGGATGCTACGTTTTCATAGTCCCGTCTGACAAACTGACAATGTTATTGGCTGGTTGACTCCCAGAAACGTCCGAACAGAGAAAAATACAAAGAAAACTAAAAGATTTATAGGAGGACATTCTTTGCAGATACAGACACCGCTGCACACTTCTAATAGGTCATAAGTGATGATTAAGAGGGAAGGTTCACCGTAAAGCGAGATAGAACAGCAGGTGATTTAAACGTATGCCCAAAGACAAAAATGTGAACAGGAAATAACTTACATATTGATAGACTGACAGGTTTGTATGATAATTCTCTTCACCCTCCCAATTTTTTTCAACGAGGAAGTAGTAGCACCATGTGAACCAGCATGGAGTCGCAGATTACACTTCTCTGATGTCTACATTGAGAGAGTATATTGAGCTCACACATATTGGATGATCCTGTAAGTAGGCTGTAAGAATTGTACGTGTCAAGGCTTAAGTTGAGTTCTGTTACGCTAAGTGCTCCACAAAATGGTGTTTTCTCAAGCGCACTCTGTAGAGTGTATCGGAGCAGTTTTAATAGCATCGGAGAAGCAGGCAGGGACGTCGGAGACATGATGGAAACAGAGGCAGACAGGTGCAGCCATACTTAGAGAAGTCTGAGACGTGTTAGCGCAGAACCCTTCAGAATGAGGACAGAAACAAAGGCAGGCAAAGATCAAACAAGGGGCGCACTTGCATCCAGCAGTGCAACCTGAACATACATTTTCATATGCACTGTCAACTTCACTACAATAGGGCGTCCCAAACTAGTGCAGCAAAGTCCAACATACACCAGTCTCAGGTAAAGCAGGTGACACATGAGTAAATGGGTCTGTACCGATGGTCGGATGAAGATCGCCTGGAAGTTTGAGTTGTGTACAAACTCCGTCCAAACCGCCGTTATTGACTCACAGTCCCGATCTGAGCTGCCCCTATCTTATCAAACATTTTTGATATTAACAACCCGATGTCTCGACGGTTCCTGCGGTGCGCTGGGATTACAGACTTCAAAGAGCAACGGCTACCTGCAGAGTTTATGGTGAGTTCAGGCCAGCGAATCATAAATAAAAGGCGCAAGAAAAACATCTTTTATGGTATGCTCTTAGTCACAAGTTACAAAAGGTGAAATGGACTGGTTGATTAATTCTGAATCAACCCTTTGAACATGAAAAGACTTAAGTGTGAATAGCAGTATCCAAATCAGTGCCCCGATTGGTAGTCATGTCAATTAATTCACAGGGCACATTTCAAACCAAAACATATTGACAAGTCGGATGTAAGTAAGAGGCAAAGATACTGTGCAATCTGAAAGGGACACAAAAGCAGTAATAATAAGATATATTCAGTTTGACTTGCACTCTCCGAGGATGTCATTATCGCTGAGGTCCATCGTGATTGAATGTCCCCTTACAATTCAAACGAAAAAATCCAGAACATGCCAAAGATTCATCCCCTTTTTAAGTTTTATTGAGTATCAAAGGACTCCAGCGGTAGCAGTCTGTACATTCACTGATACACTGAAACAGGACGTGCTAATAGCCAATTCGGCATACTTTTATATTTGTGAAAAAATGCCATACTCACTGAATTCATGACAACGTTACGTTGCATGTCTGCGTCCCCCCAACGTGTTACCGCAAAGGTTGGGAAAAATAGCTGTCTGACGGGGGCAGATCTGAAAAACAATTCTGGGCAAGGGAACAATATAACAGCTTGCATTCAGACATGTAACGTGTTCATCATGATCAATTGAAATTCATCCTGTGGCTTTTCTTTCTCCCTCCAAGGGCTGCTTGTTGTAGCTCTCTTGTCATTAAGACATTGAAGGCTTTCCAACAGCTCGTCTTCTGTCTCTAAATTGGCACATAGTATTAGTCAGAGATGTCTGTGAACATGTCGGGAAAGTTTAATGTCCCCCCTAAACGCTAATTCTCTGTACTTACTATTACAGATTTGTAGCCCCCCAATCGTAAATATAACACATTTGCCTTAACAACTGTCCCCCGAAACCTCTCCTCCATGCCGTTTGATAATATAAATTCTAACAGACATTTATGAGTGCTCATCTGTAGTCAGGCGATGTTGGGAGGGAAGTCGTCAGCCGTTCAGCCTTGGGTAGTTTCCTTTTTTATTTTAAAGTAATGCAGCGCTATGGCCTCATAGTTATTCACTAAAGGCTGAATACTGACTGAATAAAGTGAAATATAAGCTTCTAAAATGCACTCTATCAATTGCTTCCCTCCATCTTCTGGCTGCGCTCCATGACTTTTCGCCTTCTGGCTCACATCTCCCCAGGAATGAAGTGCAGCACCGAGTGTCCACATCGGACCATAAAAACAGCAGCCGAGGCTGAGCATCAACTTTATGTGAATGGACTGGAGCATAAAATGTAATGGGTGGAACCATTGGAGTTCTCCCGAAATGGCTTTTTTTTAAAAAAAAGGTTTGTCGACATATTTTTCAGCAAGATGGTCTATTAAAAAGAGGAACATTTATATTGAGCTGTCAGGGGGTGGACAGGTCAGATGCTCCTTTAATAGTGTCCTCAGGCGGCCTGCAATTCAACAGGGGATCAGTGCCGGTGGCTGCCTCAGCGCTAACAAGATAATATTGTTTTCCAGGGCGAGGTTTGATTTAGAGAAACTGCCTAAATATACCTCTCATTTAGCAGCATTGTTAATGTAATTACATGACAGTCTGATTTAGAGGAGAATAATCTCTCAAGCTCAGCTTTGAGTAATTCGAAGCGAACCTTTTTCAGACTGCGCTTGTTGCTCCACTTTCACCGCGGTCCGTCGTCTCGTCCATCTAACGAAGACGGATCCGTCTGCGGCTCAGATCATTGTGGTTCCGTCATTGTTGCAGAGATGTACTGTTTAACCGGGGACCCCTCATCCCATTTGAGATGAACAATCCTCCATGTTTCAT
This sequence comes from Spondyliosoma cantharus, assembly GCA_900302685.1. NCBI lineage: Eukaryota > Metazoa > Chordata > Actinopteri > Spariformes > Sparidae > Spondyliosoma > Spondyliosoma cantharus. The sequence continues at coordinate 22,120 of OMLP01045839.1, forward strand.
GACACTGTGCCTGTCACTCCGCTCTGAAAGGCATCAGTGGAATCTGCTCGAGATGAAAAACGTGGGAATCCGGTTGGCGAGCAGAGATGGCAGCCGTTTAGAGAAGACATGACATCTGCTTGACAGTTAACCAGCATGTGTGCATGTCAGATGAGAGACCAGAGACAGGAGGAGAGGATCTCCAGTTTCTCTTTTGTCTGCCTCTGTGGAGACCAAAATAGTCATGGTGAAGCCAGACATAGAGCTCGCACTCTTAAAGAAAATACACTTCCAGGCATACTTTAATATTATGTCATTCAAGGCAACAGTAAACAATGCATCTAAAATATAAAACAAAGCAAAGTCAATTGCGATTCACTCAAAATAAGTGAAATGAAGGAACAGAGATCTTAGATCAGAGAATGTTAGAGATTCTCTGTGTTCCCGAGGCTCCCCCACGGTTACACAGTGAGCTGTAGCATTTACCATAGCAACCACATCTCTGTAGAAAGCTCTGTGCATATACGGCTATTTTGTATTCAGATTGATGTTTTTTTTGTATTATTGACTGTGTAAAGCACTTGGTTAAGGTTAAGGAAAGATTGTGATCTTGGTTAAATATTGAAGCTTGCAACGTGGGATGGAACCCTCTGAGTTTTTTAAATATTTAAACAAAACCATGATCTTTAACACTAAAGCTATCTTGTTTTTGAGGTAAACACAGTTATTTTTCAGTTTTGCTCACCATGTAAGTCCTTCAGGCCTGCCAACTGAAATGAAAGTTCCGATGAATACTGTTTTATTAAGTTTTAGGAGTATTCGTCAGAAAATCAGGCATATAGGTCGACTCTGCAAGCTTTTTAGGTTGGAACAGGTCAGTGGAGTGTCAGTATTTGACATCCTGTGAATAAGACTCATCAATCAACTATCTTTCTCCCGAGGGTTACATATTGTAGCTCTGAGTTACAGTACAAATGGAACATATGTACATAACTTAATATACCTACATTTAGGTCCATACTGGTATGTCCAAAGCGACCTATATTCAATCGAATCATTCATACACTGATGGCGGTGGCTGCCGTGCAAGGTGCCGACCAGCACATCAGGAGCATTTATGGGCTCCGTATCTTGCACCAAGGACACTTTGACATGCAGATCAGGGGAATCGAACCGGCGTCCTTCCGATGTCAAGATGTTGGCTCTACTCCTGATCCACAGCTGCCCATATACTGAAGTAATGCACTCATTTGAACCAAAACTATGATCTTTTCAGAGATGTCAGAGATGTTTCGGAGATTATTTATTGATTAGGGAGAGGGTTCACTTGCACAGGAAAAACTGAACTAAACTAAACTGATAACATTGCCAAAGATCCTTGATTGATTTAATTGAGAAGATGGGTAACTCTGGACAGGCTTGAGACCCCAACTTTGTAACAAAGCAAATATGTATCCTTTGCTGTCCTTTGTTGTTTATTGTTGAAGGTATTTTTTGTTGAAATTTTTGGTGAATATTATTTGAACTTTAACCCTAACCTGTAAGAAGAAAACAAAGTGAAATCAAGCTATTGTTTTAAAATACCCCTATCTTTTTAAAGAAGAATTTGAAAATGTTACTGACAGTCATCAGGGCATAAAAGTCTAAATCTAACAATAGCATAGCTGTCAGTGGTGAAATTTTTATATTGTGGATTTGGAGACACCACTAGTATTGTCAAAAAACAACAAAAATGTTGTTTTCATTGCTTATATTTTGCTTTTTCCCTCAACATGGGTTGCCTGGATGTCCTTGGGGCACTACAAACAAATGAAATTAAAACAAAACCGGCACCCACTCATCAAAACACTGCTCCTTCACACTGCTAATGGTCAAAAACTCCACAGGCGTTTCAGCCCTTTTAAGAGGATGCACGACTCAGACTCCAGTCTCCGGTGTCAAAATCCTTTATGTGCTTTATGTGCCCGGTGTTTCAACCAGATCTCCTCCCTTTTAGCCTGGCTGACTTCCTGCATCGGAAAAAGCATTTAGATATCCTCCAAAACATATTTGGCAAAGGCATTTTAGTATAAACAAAATTTGTAGAGGGAAGGGTTGGCAATGAGCGCCATCGATTTCTGTCATAAATGTTTTCTCTCAGTCTTCTACGACCTTCAACCAAAGTGTTTATTCTGAAAAGGCAGAAAAACAGTGTGAGATGCAGTTTGTGCTAATGATACTGGCGAGTGTAGGCTACAGTAGCCCCACTTGTCCTCATGTAAGATTCAGATGATCACATTTGCCAAAAACTCCCTCGGACTGGTAAGAAAATTTCTCTTTTTTCCATACACAGTCAAATTGGTAAGAATTTTAATCAATTCTTGCCCCGTCTTCAGACCTGATTGCTGAAAATATATTCCCAGTAGCACAGAATGACTAAGAGTCCTTCTTTGCTAGGTTGAATAAGAATGACAATATCAGATTTAATTTGATTATTTTTTTCACATTATTCATGAATCAGAAATAAGTCAAGATAAGTCAGTGTAGAGACATTTTGCAGCTTCTGCTAGTAAAACCACACAAGAACTACCAAACAAATAAGACTTTCGACCAAAAGTTTACATTCTCTGTAAACAACATGAGTTGAAGCAAGATACTTCTTCTGGTAGTGGTTCATAAAATCAAATGACTTTAAGTTGTTCTTACTTTAATCAGCAATACTTAAAGAACGTCTCCGAATCTAAATGCAAAGTAACAATACGCGTAGTTATATACAGTCATTGGATACATGCGCCACATTGTTTTCATGCAAGAAGATCACAAGGTTTCTTGCATCGCACTTTGTCTTCATGCAGTGTTAAGATGAGATGATGAAAAATGCACATACGGTGCTGTCAGCTAAACGTGGCAGAAGATTATATGAGATGAAATGAGAAACAGACCGTAATAGTTCTCTGATGGCGTGTCTGAACATCCCTTATTACATTTTCAGCGCTGTCTCGAGAATGAGTAACCGCGTCAGGACAACAGTTTCTCTGCAGAAAAGGCTTTGAGCCTGTGTATAAGTCTTTTCTCTGCCTCTCTGCCGCCACTGTCCCTGGGTTTAATAACTTCAGTAGCCTTTTCACTTAAAGGGCTGTATGATTCCTTGAGGGACTCCAATTGATCAGTCAGTGGTGGGCTCTAACATCTTGGCAGCCAGATGAATGGTACTGACATGGACTTCATCTAAACCACTAAAGCATACACTTGGGAAATGTGGGAGCCCACTCATCTGTTTCTATGTCCTTTCTCTCTAAAGAATCGTCCTCTGTAAGTAAAAGATTAAAAAAAAAAATAACGTAAGTCCTGATGCCTGGAAACTGACGTAAGAGAGTGAAGACTGATGAGCAAGCAGAACTCACATTGTATGTCAGTAGTGATCTCAAAAGCTTCTTGTTTGCTTTTTGGGTTATGATTGGCTTGTTACCAGGAATAAGTGATGTACAATTTCTCTTACAGATCTCCAAAAAACTTCCTCAAAGTCGTCAAAACTACAGGAGATAAAAAGGATGTTTGTAATTGCCTTCAAAGAGGAGCCATATCATGGTTTTCTGATTTGTTGGGACGATAGTATATTTGCTCCTTTTGCCATATCTCTACAGTCTAGGAGAGTAAAATCTTATCTTGACCAACAATCATAACGGACATAAAGAAAAACATGCAGGTTGAGAAATACTGGAATTTTCCTTTAAACTAAACTCCTGACATCTCTCTCAGACGTGGGCCCGTGTCTTTGGTCTTGCTCGGCCTTATTGTCGGCTCAGCAGGTTTACAGCTGGGTGGAAATGAGTCAGTCTTTTTCTGAATATGGTAATCCCATTAAACACTGGTCTTTCGAGATTCCCCTTTCCTGTTTCTCACCAGGCAAGAGGAATGAATGTTTCATAAACCAACACCTCAGTGAATCCTTGGATCGCTGCCACATTAGCAAACTTTAAAAAATGTGGCCATTTGAATCGTTTCACCTGGAACTACTTTTAATCCCCACTCACATTTTCCTTTTTCGCTTTGTGTGCTTTGGCTGTGTGAAGCCAGCAGCGACTACAGGATCCTATTTACCTGGAAAAAAATGCTGCGGCTCGTTGTGTTCAGCGTGTGGAAGCTTTTCGAGTCGACCAAAAATGGGTTATCGGTATCTGGAGCAAGCAGTGTGATTTGAATCATTACTAATTCATAAGGTGTCTCCATTGTATGGCCTACAAACTCTGTTTTTATGGCTGCTGCTGTTTCTGCGGTCTGGGCCTGTGGCCAGGACGTGACTCTGTTTTCAGTGTTTTGATCTGCCTCTGCAATTGCCGACTGGAAAAGGCCGACTGGCAGCACGATGCATGAGACGGGATTGAAACAGAAAAACACACGCTGTATGTTTCGCTCAATTTCTCTACGGTGAAAGCCTACACTTGTTGCCTCATGCCTCAGTGGATAAAGAAGTTTGTTTCCTGTCAGGCCGATACATCTGTTCATGTCATCGAGGCGGTCAGAAGTAGCATTCGATTTGATGTTAATTCGACTGAGCATTTTTGTGCGCTTGATTCGGCCTCCCATGATCTCTGCACTTCAGATGACTAGTTCCCTGCCTGACTGCCGTGTGTTTTATAAGTTACTCGCTGTAAATCCCTGTGTACCCGGTTTAATTATTAACATGTTTTTACTGGTATGTACTTCAGCAATTGTTTTTTTTTTTCTTCCATGCAATCTCAGCTTGTTGAGTAGGCGTGAAGATGTGCCGGAGTGTGTGCAGCTGACAACAGTGTAAATCCTGCTTGTGATTCTCTGCATATGGACCCCTTCTGCATTTCGGAACACAGTCATTAACAAAATAAATCATATTGCGCTTCATATTTTGCCCTTATCAGTGTTTTAGTCGCTGTGATGTCAGTAAATCAGCAGCAGAGTGGTGCAGCTAACCATGAAATGGCCTTTTCTGAATATTCCCCTGTCTGAGGTTAGTTTACAGGTCATTGATATTTACGACTTTGTGTCTTCTCTTATTTGTCATGCAGCAGTCCCTGAATGAGTTTAAACCTTTATGTTTACTAAGCACCTTGAGCAAAAACTCAGTAGATTTCACTGCACATCATACAAATTATAGATGATCTTTACTTTTTCTGGGTGCATATTAATGCACTAAAGCTTTAAAGAAGTTGAAGTTATCTCTTAATTTGTGCCTCAACACTGAATTGTAAGTGTTTTTTTGGCTGTGGCTCAGATTACTAATGGTGATTACTACCATCAAATAAAAGTCAAGTGTTTTTGTCGGCTCCAAAATGATTTGTTTTGTTCATCTCTGTGTAAGAATTCTGACTCTGGAGGTGGCAGATGATGAGATGGAATGCCACGTTTAGTAGTTGAATGTTATCAATAACACCTTCAAATATAAAAACTGCAGCCAGTTAACAAGGTTCACATGGAAGCTCAATAACTAACCGGTTAGCTACATCTTCTTTGTTCAATCCGTACAAAAACCTGTCCAAGGCTTAAACTTGATGGATTGTATAATGGAAGATATAATCAGTGAACTGTTTTTTTCCCACTCATTTTCATTTTGTATAAATATAGATTGGGGTTGACATTTCTGTCTTGCAGTTTTTTGTTACTTTTCAACAAACATACATATGTATTTTCTCATGTATGGCTCCAGCTGTGATACCATCTGTGATGTGAACAGCACACGCACTCTGCTTTTGAAAAGTGTTGATTGGGTTTCTCAGGTTGTACCTGTTAAATATGAATGTGGATGATTTTTTTAGATGGTTCTGCCTAAGGCGTTCTGTTTGTAGTCGCTAAAGATTGCCACGGTGTTTTATCATCTGGCCCAATCCAAAATGTCTAGAGCCATCCCAGAGGTTAATCAAAAAAATAAGAAATAATTCTGTGAGTGGCGTTCGATGGCTCAGGTAGAGATTTAAAATCTCATTTGAAAAAACATATAATTTACATATAATTTGTACTGAAATGTCATCTTTTCTTCCTTCAACTGTTGAGTCTCAGATGTACTTGTGTTTTTGCTAAGCGACTGTGTTCACCCAGTGACAATGCATCAAGATTTGTGGTGAGTATTGGTTTCAATAACTGTTATTTGTTAAAGGTTTATTCAGTGAGTTGTCATCATTTGTTGTTTTTTAAAGACCAATAAACAGGCCACGTTCCTTTTTTTTCTTTTTTTTGATATTTTCTTTTGGCCTTTATATGGCTTTATTCATAGAACAGCTCAATTGACAACAGGAAACAGGGTGAGAGAGAGGATGAGTGACACGCAGCAGGGGGCCCCAGGCCGGGGCTGCTGCAGCGAGGACAAAGCCTCTGTACATGGGAGGCTCGCTCTACCAACTGAGCTAAACAGCGCCCCCACAGGCCACATTTCAGCAGCATTTAAAGTAAATACAACTTTGCTACAAAAGTGTCTAAAAGTGTGAACAATAACATGGCAGGTGAAAAAAACACACTGGGGAACAGGAGACACAGGAGACACAGGACTGACCGAGGACGACAACAGATAAACCAACAAAGAATGAAGGAACAACACATGCCTAAATACAAACTTCACTTAATGAGGGGAACACATGAGGGAAACAGAAGACAGGGAACACAGGTGAGGTGAGCAGGTAGTAGAAAGTAGCACAAGAGGACATACCTGTAAAATGATATAGGAAATCAACAAACAAAAAAACCCAAACCATCCCGTCTCTCTGCTGTACTACTCTATTCCGGGAATTCAAGGATACCTATAATTTCACCTCAATCACAGACTCTTTTCAGGACTCATTAATATGCCTGAAATAGACGTTTGGTCGAGGGTTTTTTTTTTGTACCTCCTCAGTGTCAAGATGACGAGTGAACCATCCTGTTCATTATATCTGGCACATGAAATGTTTCTGACTCTGGCTCGTGAAGTCTCCCTGTCAGCGTTGGGCTGAACGCCGTGCTTCTGTTTTTCATGTATCCCCTGTTGTGCTTCTATCACTGTATCTTGTGCTTGACTGGCCAGGTGAGGCAGATACAGCCGGTCGTGCTGACAGTTGGAACAGTGTGTTGATTTTGATGCCTCGCTACCTGCGTGTTGGATCAATTGTTTGATTGGTGCAGAAGCTGAACGCGACCCGCGGCTTTGTTCTAACCTGTATGATTAGTTCTTTGATAAGGACGACAGCAGAGCACTTTACTCAGTCACTGGCAACAAGTTTCAGTACAGAAATTAATGTACAGCGCTGCCCCGCGAGGGTCAGTCTCCAGAGGAATTTCTCAAGGGGCTTTCTGAGCCGGGACCTGATTTATTTTGAGTTATAAGAAAAATTGCATCCCACTTTTAATGTATATGTGACCTATAAAAGTGATGGGTTTGTCTGTGTTTTTTTTTTTTCAGCTTCGAAACACTGTTCACTGAATAAGAAAATGGATTAAGTGTCAGAATGACCTTGGCTGTATTGTCAGGAGTATAATTATTTTTAAAAAATCTCACTTTATTTGACAAAATTCATTAAGGTTCAAGGTTATTTGCCTTTCTGCAACACATGAAATGCAAATGGCTGTCCACAGAAAAACTATTTTTTATCGTGAACTGTCGCGGATGACTTGATGAGAAAGCTGCTTTGTAGTCTAGAGGTGTAGAAGCAAATACTTCTGTATCTTTTGTCAGATGGTGGCAGTGTGAACAAACTGTAGCTGGGATGGGTGTTGTCTTTTAGTTTCCTTTGGGCTCAGTGTATACGTCCCACCTCACTGGTATCATGCAATGGGCATATAATGGGTACCCTGGATTTCAGGAGGTTTTAGTCACCTGCTTCAGAGCCTTCCTTTACTGGAAATCTTTCCCTTTTCCTCAAATCAGTTCTAAGTGCTATGTTCACACTACTAGCCTAAATCCAGATTCATTTCTCTGGAGACTTTCAAAAGAGACCTAAAAACCTCTAAATCCAGCCCCATCAAATCAATCAACTTTTCCATTTCTTTATCTTATATGTATTTTTTGTTTATCCATTTATTCTTTGTTTTGTTTGTTCCACTTTGTTAAGTGTCCTTGGGTACCCTGAAAGGCGCTATTTTAAATTAAATGTATTATTATTATTATTATTATTATTATTATTATTTAAGGCAGTCTATAACAGAATATTACATTAAATGATTTTTTATTTTTTTTTTCAAATCAGGTCAAAAACACATTTGGAGGTAGTTTGAAATTTGATTCCTGAGCCTGGATTCTGCTCAGCCGCTCTATTTCACTTCCATCTCTCTAGATTTGACGTTGTTGTTCTTTGTCTTGGTGTGAGTGACACAAAAGATGCTTTGAAATCAGATATGAGCTTCCAGACTGAGATGCATCTATAGAAATCTGATTTGAATATAATTTCAAACCTCCTCCAAATGTGGTTTGGATCCCAATACAAAAATCACATTTCATGTCTTTTTCTTGCCGTCAAGACTTCCTAAAATCAATCTGGATACAATCTACATATGCCAAAAACCCGAGCTGGTGGTCTGAACATTTTTGTTGACATTGGGCCGTAGATTGTTGTTTTTTAATCAGTGCTATAATTGTGATCCACTCAAATCACTGTATTTTTATTTTATTGTGGGTGAATGACTGGCAGCTGTTGAATTAAACATATTCTGTCCCACATTTCTTTATGTAACAGTTTTGGAACATGAAAGCACGATTTTGAAAACAAAAGGGCTACCGAATTTAAGAATACAAATTTACCCATGGACATTTTTATAAATAAAGCCAAGGGAAATGATTCTCTCTCTCCTGCCTGCCTCTTGTCATCGCCCTCTCTAACTCTCACATAGAAATCATGTTATATAAAGTCAAAGAGAGTGCAGCAGCCAGCGTGACAGGCAAAGTAAGCAAACTGGAAGGAGAGTGCATCTGTCAACTCCTCCTTTTTGTGTGTCAGGGGATTCACACATTGCAAAGCCTTATTGATAAACGCCCTGTGCCCTCATTAAAGCAATCAATGATTTATTTCACCACGAACTAATTGACAGTGCTGTCTGTAGTTCACAGTGTTTGACACACAACAGTGTAATAAATGTGATAACTGACTGTTTGTCAGATGCAGAAACAGACATAATCTTCAACCAGTTTTTTGGAGCCACCGCTGAGCGATTGTGTAGATGATTTGGGGTTTTAATGTGGCTGTTACACAAGCCTCATTCCTGTTTATTTAGAAACAAGAATGAGAGTTTTATGACTTGACCCATTATTTTTGGGTTTTTTATCGGCTTGTAATTTACACAGAAATTAGCCTTTTGAATCTTATCTTACGACAAGTGAAAATCACTTACAGCGCTGTGAGCCACATTTGCTTATTTTAAGCAAAACCAATTCTTATATTTAAAGTGCTTTCACTTAAATTTGATTGGGTGTTATTTCAGTAATTAAAGGTAATGCTGCTAACATTTTTAATTTCAGAGCTTGTGAAAGTGTCTCCCTTCCTTTAAAACGTTATTTTGATTGTGAATTAACAATTGGAAACACTTCTCGGGTTAAAAATGTTTGTTTTGTCAGTGTGCGAATTTTAACAGTTGGTTTGTCAGCCAATCATATTACACCGTTTGATATCACGTGTTATCTGTGTTTCATCAGTGGCAGGAGTCTTGGTAGTCGCCAGTTTGTGGAAAAATATGTGAAAATGGCTGAACTCTACAGCACGTGACCAGCATACTAATGTTAGCTAGAGAGCGCTAGTAACTTTAACGTTAGCTAGCATGGACAATGTTAATGTTAGCTAGCTCACTTTGGCAACATTAGCTCTAGCTTAACTATAGCTAGCTTTGGCAATGTCAACGTTAGCTAGCATTAGCAATGTTAACGTTGCATAATGTAATTTTTGTGTGCCAAAGATGTTAACAAAATCTACTGTATATGCTTTAATTAGTGAAGTCATTTAAAGGGGCATTATGTCATTTTGGAGAAGAAACTCAAACTCAGAATTTGTATAATTATGATATTAATGAAGTAATTAATTTTTTTCCATAACTGAATAAACAAGTTGTTCTCAGAGGAAAATAAGGTCCCTGGAAACACTGTTTGAAGATAGAAAAGTGTCAGGGTCCGCCAAATATGATAAAAGTAAAACAGTTGGAAGTTGTGTTGTCCTTTACGGTCAGTTTGTTTATTCAGTTTATTCAGTCATCAATAAGCGAAGTAAGTTTGTTTAGTTTGTTTGTTTAGGCACAACAAATCAGTCAATGAAGATGTTTCTCTACTGATTAAAACATGTCCTCCATAAAACTACATAGTGCACCTTTAATGCGAGGACACAACATGACCATCTCTAAAAACAGATTTTTAACATTTGCTGTACTATGAATTATACATTTTAAATAATAAACTGAAGCTGATCTATGTGTCTCCGTATCTAATGCCTGGGCATACAGCAGACATTTTAGGAGAAGGGTAGAACAAGGTGAGGTTCCCTCTCTTTTGCCCTCCAGCTCTGTGCAGGTTCTGGCTGCTTATTGGCATTTATCAATCATGGATTGATGAATACGATTGTAGAGCAGAGTGCTTTGCCTCAGAGTGATATTGATTGGCTGAAGGCTTGGGCCTTCTGCCACTTCTCATTAGCGGTCTCTGTCCTGTCACCCTTCTTTGTGTCTCGTCTCTCCCCCTTGCCGACTTGGGGGCCTGGTGATTCTAACTGATGACAGTCCTAAGTGCTTTAATAGAAATGTATCGATCACAGGTGTTGTGACCCATTTACATGGCTGTCTCACTACATACACCCTTAGACAGAAAGGGAGAGAGCACATGGAGAGAACAGGCAGCCTCTCTCCTACAGTGCATGCATGATGTCAGCTGCTCCTGTTCGTGCCATATAAAGAGCAGGTTTGTCCTGTGAGCAGGGTGACAGGGTGACCCTGGTGGTTAGACAGACCATTTTACAAGTGGAGAATCACAGGGCTCAGTGGCCCATTCTCGAAGTGTCCTTGAGCAAAAAACATTGACCTCTTACCTTCCCAGAGCTGCAGCTCCCAAATGTGTGCATTTATTTATGTTTTACTGCAAAGACCTGAGAAATAAACCACACTGATGGTTGTGTGAAATATGGGTTCCCATATACAAAATTTGGTATGATTTATGAAAATAGTTCTTGACAATTTTTCCTCCATCTTTGATTATTTGCATCTGTATCGGATGCCCCCTGGACGCCTCCCTCGGGAGGTGTTCCAGGCATGCCCCACCGGGAGGAGGAGACCCCGAGGAAGACCCAGGACACGCTGGAATGACTATGTCACCCGGCTGGCCTGGGAACGCCTTGGAATCCTCCCGGAGGAGCTGGAGGAAGTGTCCGGGGAGAGTGTCCTGCTCAGACAGCTGCCCCTGCAACCCGGCCCTGGATGAGCGGAGGAAAATGGATTGATGGATGATTATTTACATGTTTTTATCCAAACAAAGGACCACCCAGAATCCTTTAAAAGCCATCCAATATGTATCATACATCATTGTTTTCAAAACAACATGACTGTCAGATTACCAGCGACAGGCATCCTGGATCAACTTCATTGTGATTTGAGCTAAAATCACTATGTTATTAATGTAATTTAAGTTACAAATATCCCTACATTACATACAGTTCATCAATGCACTCGTGTTACATTACTGCACTATGTAAAGAAAGTAAAGTGGCTCATTTCTAAGCCAACATGAGACGAGGCGATGGAGAACATGAATAAAAGAAACTAATTCCTTATGTGTCTCATTTTACATTACCCATTTTTCAAATATATCTGAAGGGAAATGCGTGATGTTTTTCTCCCGGCACATCTACAGCTCACTAATTAACTTTAATTTTACTCATTATTTTACCTCCTTAATTGAATTAGGTGAATGTGTAAATATGGCAAAATGTGGTGTTACAGTGAGTAATGCCAATTCAATTGAATTTAATTGTCTCCTGTTAACTGTAGCTCTCAATCTTCTCAATCTGACTCTTGGCTGTGTATTTCCAAAAAATGTCCAACTATTCCTGTGATGTTTAAGTTACGTTTTTTTTTTTTTTTTAGCTGTTCTACACAATGAATTCGAGGTTGTGGTCGTTTACTTCTTGTGCCTCCATGCTGTGAAGTAAATTAATATTTCTTATCTTTCTCTCTGCTCCATCGCCTCACACATAACACTCAGTGTATAGTTACAACAGTAGTCAGACAGTTCATGGTTGTTTCTTCTCATACGGATCGTTACCAGCTCGGTCTGACCGCGGCGCCCTGCTCTTTGACCCCTCATCCTGTCCACACTGCATGGTGGTTTTGGGTCCAGCCTCAGAGTCAGCGACCTCTGCCAGCAGCTGCAGTTTTAATCAGCAGTTCTCTCCACATGGGCAGCCCCGACCAGCCACTTTCTGCACCTTAATGAGTTGAGAGTCCCAGGCCAGAACTAGCCGTAGCTCGCGCCGTAGCTCTTTTTTTTTTTTTTCTTTCCTCCTGTTCACAGCACACTACAGCAGAGTGGGCGTACATAGAGAAAAAAAAAAACTACATCCAAAGACTAGCAGATGAGCTAGAGAACGCTTGAAAGGCTGTTAGTGTCACATCTGTCCCTTCACAGCTAATTCAATTACGCTGCACGAGTAACATTATGTTTCTATGCCGCTGCCTTTGTGATACGTGATGCTCGCGTGTTAAAATAAGTGTGCACTTTCTTCGCCCTGACGGCTAACACGTGTTATTTGTTTTCCATTATAATCAGGTGATTTGCCATGATTGTCTTTGCCCGTCGCACCTCTTGTGATTGCCTTTCGTCCACGCGCGTCTGCCTCTTGAACAAAGTTTGAATATTCTATCCGAGCTGCTCCAACTTTTGAAATTAACTTTGACCGGGAGGGGCGTGCTGGTGGCTTAAAGATAATCACATCAAGGGCACGGAGCCTGACCCGTTTTTGCATCAGTAAGTTTCTGCTCGGTGAAAAGCACTCGATCGGCAATTGTTGTCTTGCCTTTTGTGGGAATGGTGAATAGCACCTTATTGATTGGAAGCAAAATGTTTTTAATGTTGTAGATGAGATTTTTTGGATTGCCGGCTAATGGGAAGATGGAAGCTCGCTGCAATCTATTCTCAAGTCAAGTCCCAAATTGAAAATCTTTACAGGCGTAATTAAGGCTTATCTGAAAGGAATGTCAAAACTTTTCAAATGCTTTTTTTTTTTTTTTCCCCACCAACCATCCATCCCATCCAATGTAAATACACAAACACGGTCAGAATGGGGATGAGTCTATGCAGAAAAAGTAATGAATATAAAATAGAGAGCAGTATCGATGTTTAATCTAGCTTAATGGCAGAGAAAACAGTGTCCACGTAATTGATATTGTAATGTTCTCCCAGGTTTAGAGATGTTAATCAAGTCATTTTTGAGAAGTATGTGTGTTTTTGACGTTGTGTAACTCCATCGATAGAGCCCAATGGAGACATTCTCTTTACGTCCTCTGGTAGGGGTGCAGGGTCACTGGATTAAGTATGTTGTTCAAGGATATACGGACAGGTGGGGCTGCACTGGGGTTCAAAGCTGGGGCCCCTCCGCCTGGGAGATGACCTGGATTTCAAGTAGCCGTTATGTTTGGATGTTTGAAACGAGACCGGGCGGAGAAATTACTCAAATGTCTTCAGACAGACATGCTGTTCCCCCCCCCCCCCTGTGTCCAGTCTTCGGGCCAAGCTCCAGGCATCTGGCTGTGGACTCACAGTCCAGAGAGTAATCTTCTTGTCTCACCACCTGCAAGAAAAAAACGAATAATATTCATAATATCCTGTTCTTCTGAGGTCGTGATTACATCCAAAATGCTTCCTCAAGATTTTATATCAAGTACTGCAGTGGAATTTATAAAACATATTTTTTTTAAAACTCTAAAATTATTCATGAATTGATCCCCCTAAGTGTTGTTTGTGTATCCAAAGCATCATATGTCTTTTTTTTTTTATTTACAGTTTGGATAGAAAAATAAAATAAAAAAGACCAAATAAAAATGAAATGAATCCACAACACTAGGACAATACCCCAGAGGTTGCAAAAAGTTATAGATATAATACACTTTCTTAGGAGATCATTGCATCACCGATCCTTCTCGACCAGACTACTGTACCTTCAAGGTTCAGGTTTCTATTCATTGTAAGAGCTTTATATCTAGAGCAATCGAGACACTTCTTCTTTTGTGAGTATCTATGGCTCTTGAGGACTATTATCTCTTTAAAGCCCCTGCGAGGCTGAGGCTGCAACCTCCATCATTATCAGTCGGAGGACCTTTAGCCAGTGATTCAAACAAGAAACAATTTGATTTCCTTACTTTCCAATTCTTAAAAACAGTCTTTTTCACAGAAGGAAATTGCTAGCGTTATCAAGTGTGTTACTGCAGATTTCACTCAGTCCACTTAAACTCCTCACGCTTCTTGGTATAGTGATACATCCACATTTAATATTAAACATAACATATCTTGACTTCCTTCCCAAGATTGTCTTACTTCTGTGCAGGGCCATAACGTAAAATATTAAAGATCCTCTCTCTTCACAGCCATGCCAGCACAGAGGATACTTTTTATTTAGTTTCTGTAAAGTTTAATATAGTCAGCATGACATTTTTTCTTTATATATTTGTATTGAAGATTTTAAAAAGCAGTAGCATAGTGTCAGGTGGAAGGTGTTTTCCATGATCACACTCCCAAAGCCTGATATATCTTATTCTGATGTGCCATTGAGCTTTGTTGTTGTCTAGACACATCAGTGTCAGTAGCACAGTGCAGTATATTGAACATGGGCGCTGTATTTATTTTTCAACAATTAGGGCTGTATGATATTGGAAAAAAAATTCAAGTTTCTTTTGCAATATAAAGAAATACATGAAATCATAGAATAGAAATGAAATAGCTCCATCAAACCATAAATGACAATAAAGCCAAATTGCAAGTAGACTGTGAAAGACTCACAGTTCAATCTTCTTGGCCAACAGATCAGCTCCAATCACAACCGTGAAAAGAAAGATAACTCAAGGTCCACTGTGGATCTTGTTTTTTTCAATCAGAGTAAATTATGCCATCAGAAAGACTTCCGACTTTTTAGAATAGAAAAAAAAGAGTTTTCTTTTTGTATCCAACAGCAAAAAAGTTGTATCAGCATGTGATAAGTTCATTTGCCTTACTTGAAATTGCAAATCCTGTGATGTAACTACCGCGCATCAATCCAAATGCAGGTAGCTGGTGGCCCCCCTGCCCTGCATGTTTTAGATGTTCCCCTGCCCCGACACACCTTATTCGAATGAATGGGTCGTTATCAGGCTGCAGCAGAGCCCGATGATGAGCTGATCATTTCAATCAAGTGTGTTGGGGCAGAGGAATTACATGCAGGAAAGGGTCCCCAGGAACAGGATTGAAAAGTATTTCCATATATATATTGCTGGTCCTGTTAATATCCAATAATGTGTATTGATCAGGAGTTTTTTTATACCTGTTTGAAAGATGTTTTCTTAAAGCTACAGTGCCCAGCTCTGCAAAATGACTCTGCAATTTTTATATCTGTGACTCTTTTTTTTTTTTTGTTTTAAGATGAATGACTTCAGAAGAAACACCTGGGCTCTGATTGACAGAAGAGAACAGACCCGTGCATTTTGGGTTTTTTTTGTCCTTCAATGGGAATTGGATGAAGAAGGGGGAAAAAAATGAATAACACAAGCTTTATCAAAGAAACTAACAAAGAAATGTGCACAGTGTTTACTAGAATATACTTCTAAAGCTCTGTTATTTGTTGCTATAGTGCTTTGGTGAGGAACGTTTTGAGAAGTGGAGTTAACGCTGCAGACAGTCGTCAGACGCATCCCAACCACTGTGTTTGTTTGTGCTTTCAGTTCATGTGAAAGCGGGAACCTGTGAGGTAATTGCTGCGCACCGATGCTGCAACAAGAACAAGATCGAAGAGAGATCCCAGACCGTCAAATGCTCCTGCTTCCCTGGACAGGTGGCGGGAACAACAAGAGCGGCTCCATCTTGTGTAGACGGTATGCCAGGCTTCTCATTATAGTTTTTTTTTTCGGTAATGATTTGAGACTTACTTATGATTAGGGAAGAAAATGGCGGTGTGGTGCAAAACTGCCACACCTGACACCATGTCTCTGGTGCTTAGTTCACTGATTATTTGGGCTTGAGAGGTTTATTGTATGAAAGGAGGGGGGAAAACACTGAGATTTTTCATGATCCTGCTGTCGTGTCCCTTAAGGCTTTAGACCCTTCAAAATCGAATCGCCCACCAGTTCAACTATCTCCCATCTGTCTGTTATATCAGACCTCGTGCCGAGCGACTAGAGAGAGAGGGATAGGTCATTTAATATCATGTCAAAAGTGGCCTCAGTTACAGGTGAATCGATCCCCATTTCCTCTCTTCAACGTAATGGCTCTGACAGGAGCTTCCTGGATTTCTGACAGTTCTCCTTTCACTTTGGAAATGTCAGAGGAAGCCGCTTCTCTCCCGTAGGCCCCCCTCAGAGCAGCTTAAGACCTTGACGTGCCAACCCCTGCTGCACGCTTTATTACCGCTCCTACGTACAAACATCCACCCTCTTCACACTGCACGCACCTGCTCTCAACGCTCACCGGCTTGACATTGACCCACGCCCTGTAATTCAGATGTGAAAACACACCGGGGCGGAACACCTCTGCCAGCCAGAGATCAAAAGACGCTCTCTTCAATCACTGAGATGAATATAGAAAACCAAAGGCACTTGTTGCTCCAGCCAGGGCAGAACACTGCTCCACCTTCAAACAGCATGTTGTTAAATGCCTCCAGTCAGGGGTGAAGGTTTCAGTTCAGCATTGGGGGGGGGGACATATACAGTGGGGGATGCAAGGGTTCTCCCCTAGGAAATGTTGAGTGTCAAACACATCATTTCCTGCATTCTTTTGCATTTTTACACAGCAATATATGCCTTTACTACATTACTCGCTTACTTATGTAATGGAAAACACAAAATTAAGGCACCCAGTGACAATTCAAAATATATAGAAATATATTGCAGAAAGACTGTGAAGAGGCTGGTACAAATTAAAGTTGTCTGCTATGATCATATCTAAAGCCTCATTCCAGCCAGTGGTACTTACTTTACTTAATGGTTTATGTTCTTTTTCAAACAAACTGAAGAGATGTGATTAATAGTCAGATTGCGTTGAAGGTTCTCAGTCATCCAGGTCATGTTAATTCTAGGTGCTATATCGTAGGCAGGGATAGCAGTAGCATGGATTTAAGCTGCGATAGAAATAGCATTGATATTAGCAGAGATATGAGTGGCATGGATATTAGCAGGGACAGCAATAGCATGGATTTAAGATAGGATAGCAATAGCATCAAAATTAGCAGGGATAGCAATAGCATGGACATTAGTATGGACAGCAGTAGCAGGGATATTAGTTGGGATAGCAATTTCAGCCACCCAAGGATATGTTCTCTGAGTATACGCTAAACACTGCCCAATTCCTTAAGGAACCAGCTTACTCTTTTAAGTACACTTCAGCCAACAGCTCACATTTTGTGATATACTGTGTATACTGCACCTGCACATAGTCATGTGTCATTGTTCCATTTTAGCACCAGCTTAAATGTTCTATGTTTGAGCACTGACATTTAGACATTTTCAATTGTCGAGAAAAATATGAAGTATCTAAAAAAAATCCCAAATACACTGGAGTGGGGCTTTATATTAGAGGTATGTATCCCCTGTGTCCTGCCAAAATCTATGCATATGCCTCATGCACAACCCCCCGCTTTTGTTTACGGTTTTCTGTCTTTTTCCTCCCAGCATCCATAGTTGCACAGAAGTGGTGGTGCCAGATGCATCCCTGCATGGATGGGGAAGAGTGTAAAGTGCTGCCAGATCTCAAAGGATGGAGCTGCAGTACAGGAAACAAAGTTAAGACAACCAAGGTGAGTTTAATTCACATAACCAATTGCGGGCAGATAAAAGACACACGTCCTTACATTAGTAGTCACAGCTTAGAGCCGACAAAAACAACTATAAAATTCACGCCCTCTGGACAATAGTTGTAACAAAAATGCGAGCCTGGAATAATTGAGGAGTGCCGGGTAAGTGTTTGAAAAAAGAAAGAAACGAGAGCTGAAAAGTGCACTGGAGAGGATTTCTTTTATCAACTTCAGATGTGAGCATAGCAGAGTAGGAGGCAGCAGTGGAAGATGTGACTCACTGGGGAGAGTCACTGAAGTGTTTCTTGAATCGGCTTACAACAGTAGAAAGAGGTGAACCAAGTTCAGCTTCATCCATTTAGCTACATCTCACATTGTGTTGTGGGAGTCCAACTACAGTCAGTTTATCGCATTTTTACTTAAGTTGCTAATTTGGCGGAGCCAACAAGATCAGATACTCAATCCAGGAGCCTATCAGCTAATTGGGCACAGTCGTGGAGAGAAAGGGCAACACTGTGGCAGAGAGCAGGATGCTCTGGTGAAACTGCTCCAAAAAGAAAAACTAGGACAAGCGTAAGTGTCAGTATTTGTATATCTTTTTTTAGTATTTTTTTGGTTGGTTTATCAAAGCTGATATCAAACAAAACATGGCACATAAAATGTCCCCTTTTCAATTGCAATTGGCTATTTTCACATGTGAACTGAAGTTTCAAATGTCCAAAATAAAACAATGTTGCATGTGAACTGTTGAAATGTTGATCACAGCAACAAAATATATATTTGTCATCATTGTTTTTTAAATAGATATTAGGGAGGCATGAGCAACACATCTCAAACCCCTCCCAGTCAGAGTCTATAGGTGGATGATGGGGTGGTGGCGTGGCTGAAAGAATATGCAGCGGTACTGATGCATGGCAGCGTTGGCATTGACAGGCAGAGGTAGATTTTTGCAGTTTAAGTAGACTGCCGAATTGAGAGGCTGTGTTGGGTGGATGATTGTTGAGAGTGGGGCAGCTCGAGTTGTCTGCCTGAACTAGCTGGCAGGCGTCTCTCCATTTTCACAAATAAATGAAAATTTTCCTCATAAGAAATTTACATTTTCACTTCTGAACTACGTACATGATTGGCTTTTTCTTCTCCACATGCGGATTAGAATTTCCACCTCCAGGCAGATGGTCGGCTGTAGCGTCAAAGTAAAGTTACAAACCAGTTACCAGAGAGTGGTGTGATAGATGATCAGCTGATGGTGTGCTGTTGAGAAATCAACCCTTGAGAGTGCACCGTTACCTCAGGTGTGTTGAGTTTTCACCTATTTTGGTAGTTTCTCGAATGAACTGAGTGAAATGATTTAAATGTAGCAACAACAAAGCTGCTGCTCCTGTAATATTATAGGGGGGTGAAAAAAAATCTCTTTTTCGTTTCTATTCTGCCTGTTTTACTATTTCTGATGATGACCACTAACTTGCCGTCAGTTACAGCTCTTGGTTCGATTGCAAATGAGCAGTGTTAACATGAAACAGAACAGAGCTAAAAGCCAAATATGCATAATTTCTTTTGTCTTCTTGAGCCGAACTACGACCGTAAAAGATGTGATTGCTAAATATAATGCTTAGTGCTTCCATAGAGGTTAAATGGAGATTTCAGTCAATAGAGATTAGATATTTAATGACCGGCCAGATCTTTAATTACGAGTACATCAATGTTCAGTGTGGATTCACTCGGCTTTCATGAACAGTGTTAGCAATTAAAAAGTAAACATTTCTCATCAATATTGTCCATTGTGACATTTATGAGGATTTCTTTGGACTTCAGACCGACGAATGAGGACAATTAAATCGTAATTTCCCATATTTGATCAGAAAAAGCGATTAACAATCGTGAATATCCTGGAGTTTGATGCCTGCTCTATGACGACAGTGCCCGCTCATTAATAATAATTAAAGATTTCCAGGGTTTTCATCACAGAGCTGAGATCTGAGACATAGCCTGATGACAAAACAGATGATTAGGTGTTTAAATTGTTCATGAATATGTATGATGCGTCACATTAACATACGACAGACATATTTGTCTTTTTTTTGCACGCACTTAGTGGATAATAAAAATCTTAAGTACAGGGTTGAAAGAACAGGTGTCAGATTGATTTACTTGATTTATAATAATGATATATCATTATGGAAGATCAGAAATCAGTGGAGAACAGAAAAAACATGCATATAAATAGATCAAATGGATATAGAAACAGTGTTATCAAGAGTCCTGCAAGTCTCAGTTGGTGGTTTAGGTGAGAAATGGGCTCTGAACGCGTGCAGCAACTTTGCAAATGGAGAACAGATTATCACTTTTGTGATAAACAGTGTGATTGTACGGCAGGCAGTTTATTGGTGCGAACTGGAAAACGCAGCCTCTGGGGCAGAGATCCAGCTCACGTGCGTCCATCTCGCCCTCGCGGTTTTGGGCGTTCGGGGCAAATGAGAGCGCAGGGGCGAGTCGAGTCCCGCCTTTTGAAAAAGTCGGAGCAGCTTGCATATGACTTCAAAAGTGCCAGCGAGAAGCAAAAACAAAGGCAGGCGAAGGCAGGAGAGAGACAAACAACAAGCAAAAATCCCTCGAGGACGCCGAATGGTGGAGTGGGATGTGCTGAGGCAGGCCAGGAGGGCTCAAGCCGCAGCACTTACAGAGATTAATAGAGGTTATCTGGACTTGTGTTTTGGGTTTCAGGGTGTGGTAGACCTGAAGTGGATGGGTAGGTGAGGAGGGGGGCAGGGGGTGGGGGCACACTGGGCCCTTAGCCATCCATCACGGTCCAGTGTTTGACTCACCAAACGCCTGTAGTTGAGCTGCCTCTTCCATTATTCATGGCTACAGGAGGCCTGGACGAAGCAGAGCTTTTTATTTTAGCCGGGTTAATAATTCATGCCCTCTCTCGCAGCCACGGGAAAGCAGAAACAGAGGCACAGACAAGCGGGGGTCCAGGTGGCGAGTGGAACCCTTCAGAAGCTCGACTCTTTTTTTTGATTTGGGAGTCAGCGGGGGTCGCTCCATGCTCGTGGCCACGCTGCCTCCCACAGAGTGCAAGCAAGGGACGGCCTGCGTTTGCTAGAGGGTTCTGAACCCGAGCTTCCTGGTCAGTTAACATCATTGTGTTGAATAACTGGAGGGCTCTGCCGAGGACCGGGCTCCGCTTCACAAGTATTGTGTTGAAGGGACACTAGTCCAAAACAATCCAAACCAATGCTGCATAGTAAAACACTGGTTGACTAAAGATACATCTCACATTCCTTTTTTTAATATAATATACCGACGTCAGTCAAGTCACAGGTTGTCAGAGCAAGTCTCAAGTTCAAGCAAAGCATTTATGAGCAAATTACACATTTACAGGCTTTTATTTTCATTATTCTGAGTAATAAATGAACTGGCACTTTACATAACTGATCCCTTGACTGCATTAGATTATTCACAGCTGAATCAAATGAATATATGTTGGTTAAGTATTTCTGAAAAACCACAGAGTTAAAAGATAAAACTTTCTCTCGTCACAACTCTGTTCTTGGGTTTAGTTGCAAAATATCCCCCAGTTATGGTAGGAAAACTAGGGAAGAGTATTAGGGCCAGGGAAGAGGAAAGAAAATGAGAGGAGGACTTGCACTTTAAGAATAAAGTTGAAATGTTGAGAATAAAGTCAACTCTTCTGGTCCTTCAGATCCAGTTAGGGGGGCGACTGACAGCTATGCGAGCTGCCCGAGCATCCGGTCTCTGCCATCACTACATCCTGTCAATTTCACCTTGCACTAGTGCGGCCACCTCTTCCATGCTTGTGTGTTTTTTTTCCTTCTGAATAGACAACGTTTTCGGCACAGTCTCTTCAAAGTCCCAAGACTGACAACTACACTGTGTTTATGAGCTGAAAGAGAAATAAAGTCTTAGTTAGTAAAGGCGATTCTGAAGTACAGTCTCACCAGCTCATCCATACAAGGCATTTTGTTGAGGCAGTCATATGCGCTGTTCGATGTAGTCGCAAAAGGTCGACTTTAATCTTGAAATGTCAACTTTATTCTCGACATTTTGGCTTTTTTCTTGAAGTGCATAATGAAAATTAAAAAAAGTTTTCCTCCTGAAAGAAATGTTTCTCACCCCCTGGCCCTAATACTCTGTCGTAGAAAGCATCAAGTAATGAGGCTGCTTTGGTCGTCACCAACACGACTGGAAACTTCCTGACTCTTCGTCAAAGATTAAAAAAAAAAAAAATGATGCCACAAAATGTAACCTCCTTGTCTTTTTATTTCATTACATTTATTTTTGAATCTCACTTTTCTGGAATTTATCTGTTTTATCATAAAAAATGTATATGATTTTTTCAATCACAGTCAATATTGCGTTAAATCGCCCTCAGTCCGAGTCAAAAGTATGCTGAAAATGCTACACTTACGTTGTATGTTTTATACTAGTTTTAAAAAAGCTATTATTATTAGTTTATATTGACAAGATGGATACATACAGTGATATAGGTGTGACCTACTCTTCAGTAGTAGTACATGCCTCATAAATTAATTCTTCTCTGATGTTCGGCGGTGGCGTTGTTGATAAAAAATGATGGCGTCGTCTCACCTCATGACAAAGTCACATCAGTAAATCAGACGTCTTGACGCCCTGCAGGCCTCCTCTCGGACGTCTCCGGTCGCTCCCTCTTTCTCTGCATGTCCGGGAGCAGCTAGTTTTATAGTCCTGCTGGTAATGTCAGGAATTATAACCCTGGCAGCTCCTGCTTTTCACTACCTATCAATCAGGGGACAGAAGGCAAAAGAACCACTGAGAACCACTTGACAGGTGCTACGATGGTTGTTCAGGGTGTGTTGAGGGCCGCTGATGGAGAGCTGTCATCGGTTGATTTCTTTTCAAGTCACCATTAAAACATAAATTACACCTGATGAACCACAACTGTGAAATGCATTGGCAGCTTAATATGCAGCATTAATGACTTGCTACTTGAGGTGAATTGCACAATTGTGTGACTTTGCTTCTACCTTTTGGGACAATTTCCCTTATCTTGGGTCCTTTTCTGGGCCACAATGTGCCTGTAAGTAGCTCCTGATTTACTGAAAGAAGTCGCTCATTACGCAGTCGGCTCCTGGACTTTGCTCGAGACTGAACTCCGGACTCACTCCGTAAGTGAAGGACGGCTCGTGGGCCTGATTGAGCGATTGGATTTTTATGAGACCACTAACTTCAGAGGATTATTGACAACATAGTGATCTTTAATCCCCATTTTGTATGATCGCAGTTATGAGTTATTACTCAGAAAACTGAAGTATGACACAAAAGAGATGTACTCTTTTAGCACTGGTGAAGGATGATGTAGCTGATGTTTTACCAGAATACTGGGGTAAATATGTTAAAATGCTGCAGTCGCTGCCTTCATTAATTTTACAATACAATGACAGTCACACAGTTCAAATTCAAGTATGAATGAGCATGAGCAGTCACAGCTCCTCGCTTGCCCATTTGGTTCATTATAATCCCATTCTCAGCCTTACTATGAGGCAGTTACACACATCGAATGTCTATAAAACCAATAGATGAGCGCAGCGACAATGACAAAATCCCTGACTGGCCTCCTAACCTTTAACTGGTCTTTGCTACACACAGTCAAGCTGTTGACATGAATCGTGGGCAAGTGTTTAACCCCTTGGCTGCGAGACTCTAACGGCCCGTGTGCACATAGCGTTTTTTGGGGGCAGAAAAGCGCTGGCGGTGCACGGGAGCACTGGGCTGAAGGGTTGAGAGGAAAAAATAAACTGCACGTGAATCTCGTCTCTGTGACAACAATATCTTGACTGTGTTCAGTCCCAGTTTGGTGTCTAGCCGTTTTCACTCTCAGAGCTGCCAAATCCAGTCGAGCTGGGTCCCGTCGACCGTGGTGAATTCCCCGGTGATCTGAGGCTCTGGTTCCAGAAAAAAAAAACTCTTGGGCCACTGGCTCCACAGCTAGCTGATCCATGAGCTAATTTGCCAATGTTAGCTAGCTACAGCCAAGAATAGCTGGTGAAGAGCAGCAGTTGTCAGTTACTCTGGTGATTTTTTTTCACAAATTACACCTTTAAATGCCGCACTTTCTTGTTAAGTTTTAAAAATTCACATCTATACAAGGCTTTATTTGCAGATCCTTCAGTTGCTGTACTACCTTTCTGTTCTTCAAACCAACTTCAGTTGGTTAGTTGTTACATGGAACACTTCTTATGGTTGAGTGTTTTAAGACCAATTTGTGCAAAACCTGTTTCATTTTTATTGTTCTTGTTATAAAAGCGTAAACCGTGTGTGAACAGATTTTGGGAGTTTAGAGGCTAAAAGACGGCGTGAGATGTTCGCCTTAGAAAGAGGAGTTGAATCATTCTACTGATCATTTGTTTGTATAGTCCATTAAGACACTGCTGGAGGCTAACGCTGACTGTGTGATGTGCAAAATTGGAGCAGCGTTGGAACCTAGAATTATAATCTTCAATACAAGTCTACAAAAAGGATCCAGAGACGCTTCCTTTTTTTTTTATTCCTTTATCCAGATGACAATAAGCACGGAACACACGCGCACATCTGCACACACGTGCTTCAAGCAGCTCCTCATCAAAGGTGGGGTCTTAGTTTGTTTGTCGATGGGTGTTTGAACCTGCGGCTGACCAGTCAAGTGTGGCCTTTCATCCCGAGGCAGCTTAAGCATCAAACCCTGAGGAGCTGCCTTCTGTTCTCCCGATACCCCTTTGTGTGTTTCCACACTGATAACCCCACAGTGACATCCACAACACCACGGCGTGTTAATTGCTTTGATAAGGTTTCGCTTTGCTTCACATTTTTGTTTCTGCTGCCATATATGTTTTTCAGTGTTGTTTTGTTTTACTCTGTTAATTTTCTGTGTCTAAACCCTTTTATCCCTTCTGCTCAGGAGGTGAAATCCTGTTTGAAAGCTGCAATTAAGAATGTGTTTCTTATATAGTGAGATGGAAAAATTAGATTTTTTTGAATATACTGATAATAATGACCTGCCTCTCATGGCCGATAGCGATAAGATAACCGGTAATTTCTCGTTTTGTGTTTTAAAAAGAGGTTCGTATTCTGTACTTTGTGCACACTTGAGGCTAGAAAAGGCAAATAAGATTTGTTTTGTTATAGGATTAATATTATGCTCATTTTCAGGTTCATACTGTTGATTGGGGTTACTACTAGAATAAGTTTACATGCTGTATACATCACACTGTATTCTCCCCCTGTCTCAAACGCTCCTTTTGTAGCTCCTGTCTCTTTAACTTCTTTGTACATGCACAAGAATCTAAATAAAACACTGAAGCAAAGGAAGACACACAAAAGCTAATAGGGCTCCTTTCTCTCTTCTCTGATCCCTTGAACACTCATTACAAATTGCAATCGTGTCGTCTTCTTCTGAAACTGTACGAAACGCAGCACGGCCCCACAGCCGCAGCCGTCACCAGTCCAATTCCTGCAGGTGACCTTTGTTGCGTGTCATGCTACACTCTCTCCCCCGTTTCCTCTCTGTCGCTCACTATCTCTATCCAAATAAAAAGCCCCCAAAAACAGAGAAAACGCCGGAGGCCATCGCCAAAAATATTTGCCTCAACTCAGTGACTGGATGTACGTCTAACAGGCACACACAGTCGACAAATCATTTCCATATGCTCTCTCACACCCATGATTCCTGGGAATTGTCACGTGGAGGTGAAAATTAAATTGTGGCTCCCCACACAGCGAGCACTGTGTCTTCGGCTACAGCGCTGAGCTGCATAGAAATCACACTTTCACAAAATATTAGAATTGTATTGCTTGGAAGTCTGATTGTGTCAGTAAACCCCTTGTTGGTTAAACTGGCGAGACCCTGCCAACTGCTAATTGAATGACAGTAATGTGCAAATATTCGAACAGAACCAGCTGTGTTTATTTCTCTGTGCATGCATGCGTGCGTGCGTGCGTGCGTGCGTGCGTGTGTGTGTGTGTGTGTGTGTTATGCAGTCCCTCTGACATCAGAGCACAAGTCAAAAAGTTACTTGTGTTCTACTTTTAAAGGGCAAACCAACAAGGAGCACCGTTCACCTCCCAGAGTATTTTTAGAGTTCTGCTTAAAGTGAGAGTCGTGCAAACTGCGTCTTTCAATCGTTTAGATTAATATTCATGAAAATGTCTGGGAATACTTATGCCAGCAGTATGCCATCATGAATAATAATATTCCCCTGTTTGCATGGAAATCATTGAGCATGATGTACGTTGCATTACATCTGACTCACTGTCTTCACACTTTTTTCTGCAGAGCACCACAGCTGTTTGAATTATAACCATGCCAGCTGGGAATATGCACACCTCGCACCTGTCATAGTGTTGACAGATAGACCACTGCTTTAGCTTATTGCGTTAATTAGATAGACACAATCAGAAGTAGAGCTGGGATGACTAGTCTATCAATCAATTTGTCAATAGACCGAGGCATAAATGAGTCTATAGGAAGAGGGGTTATTTTCGAGTAAACACCAACGTCAGCAACAATCCAACATTTTATAATTGGCGCCGAATACAAAGTCCAGCTGAAGCTGATGGTTCTTTGAAAGTTGGCTTTGAACTATATTTGATTGAATACAGCACAAACACGAGATATTTAAAGTTCAAACTGATAAACTCTATTGTTTTTTTCTAATATACAATATACAAGCAAAGTGAGAAGAACCACAGCTTATGTTTAGTCACAAACCAGAGTGTTGGATCGGATCAGATCGTGGGGCACGATAAAAACCATCGTCAAATCAAAACCACTCATGTCAAACTTATGTCAACAGAAGGAAACTCAGGGCATCACCAAAGTCTTCTGTTAAGTAATGTATCCTGTTGTTGAGGAAAGTGGTTGATTAAAAGGATCAACCAGCAGACTTTAGTATCCCTGCATTCAAACCTTTATTGTGGCTTGTGTCCACCTTCCAAAATGTGAACATTTTCTATTTTTCTTAGTCCTTATGTTAGTAAACTAAATAACTTTGGGTTTGTTGGTTAATTAAATTAAGCCGTTTGATCATGTTAGCAAGTTAGCAGCATGGCTACGGCGAGTAGCCTGGCTACTGTCCAAAGCAGAAAACAACCATAAGAGCCCAAATCTGACCTTGAAATCCTGATCTCGGTGCTATGTAAGGCAGAGTAACAAACCCGGGTGGATTAATTAGTAGGCAGGTTTTGTTACTTACCCACAGACGAAAAAAGAAAATGCCAGTTTTCAACCATCTCAAGTCCTGGTGGTGAGGGGGAAGCGCACATCAACGGGAGAGCGGACTTTGACACAAGCCCGGCGCTCTCTCCATAGATTGAATACCTGTCAGTTCACTCTTGTTCACCCTCTTCGTCTTTGGGGCCGATCGCACACACAGACTCATCAGCTTCAGGTGCGGCCACTTGGCTGTGTGTGCACCCGGACACAATATGTAATTACGACTCCCACACCTCGACTTCTGAAAACTGCTAGAAAAACTTGCGTTACTTACATAAAAAAAACAAAAAAAAAACAGTGGCTTTGATGGCAGTGCTTTCTTAGTGATGCGCCTCTGTGTGATTGGCTCCTCCATCAGCATAGGTCCTCTTCTTTTGCAGTGGAGTTATTCCAGTTGTTCCACCATTGCCTGGGGGACAAGTTGAAACAATGGCTCTTTTGGGAGCGCAATGGCAGACACGCACCCTTTGAGCCGTAGTTCAACCTTCATTTCGTTCATGCTGGAGAAACTACGATACTGTACTCGTAGGCTGACTTTTCTGATCTCAAACACATTTGGGTATTTTTCTTTTTTTCCCGTGTCCGCTCTTGAGATTGCACAATTGTAGTAAAAACAGTGGGCTCACATATTCCGCTCCTCTCGGAGTAGTTTCTTGTCATATTGCATGTCAGACTGACTGACAGCACTGCCTTTGAGAGTGCTACTACCACTATTTGTCATCATTAATGACTCAAATCCATTTTTATACCCAGCATCCATTCGTGTCACTGTCACAGTTTTTCTTCCGATTCCTGACTCTGTGTTTTTATTTTTTCCTTTCTTTTTCTTTCTAGGTCACACGATAGTCGTCTGTTTCCAGGATAACCTTGTTTTGGAACCAGACGTTTCTTCAACAAGCACCGTAGGACATTTGGATATCACGCGTTATGACGATTGGTGGAAAAACAGGGACCAACGAGGACAATAATCACGGACATTCCACTGAACGAATGGAAGAAAAAGGACCAGGGAGCGTCATATAAGACTGCATATTGAAAAAAAAAAAAATCCTTAGATGCAGCGTCAACAGTAGCTGTCTCTGAACTCTACTGCCCACCAAATCTCTCTTTGTATTATAGTTTTATTCCTATGGACAGCAAGGCTCAACCATGAAGATATTTATTGAATAAAAGACTGCGGATTACACCAGATTAAAAAAAAAGAAAAAGAAAAACACCCCTAAAACAAAAACCATGTGATGTGAAACTTTTGTGTTATTTTCTTGCCACAGGACTCTTGATGCGTGTTCTGTGTTGACGATCTAGTGAGATCATGAGCATTTTCATTCCTTTTAGCCTTATGCAGCAGATATCTCTTTCTTTTTGTTGATTTTGAAAGTGTTTGGCTTTCTTAAGTTTGTTAGGATGTCAAGTCTTCTTTTTTAAAGACAAGAGACGATGCCACAACAATAAAACCCTGAAGATATGTAACGATGTTGGACTACAAAGTCACCGAGCGTCGACACAGCTGAGTTCTGCCAAAATGTTTTAATGGTATCTG
Source organism: Spondyliosoma cantharus (assembly GCA_900302685.1). NCBI lineage: Eukaryota > Metazoa > Chordata > Actinopteri > Spariformes > Sparidae > Spondyliosoma > Spondyliosoma cantharus. Next base: position 50,801 of record OMLP01045839.1, read on the forward strand.
TTGTTTTCAAAGCCTGGTGACTACTATTGATTACAAATGTCGATATTATCTCAATAAATCTAACTCAATGGATATCACTGTTCAGGAAAATCTGGGTTTTTACCTTTTACCTTTCAGATTATAGAGTGGATTGGGTCATCTGACTGGCTTTAGACAGACTTGGACTCCCCAAAAGAGGTAAAAAAAAAAAACAGGTTGAGGGGGTTAAAATACTTTAATACTTTAATTCTTAACTGGAATCAAATACTAAAATCTATATTTCCCATAGTCAGTACTTCATGGAATAATCTTGTAATACAATTATAGACACCCGTCAACTGGACCGTACCATTTCTTAACCTTGATGTTGGTTGAACATCTCGTCTGCCTGTCTCACATCACTCCCACGAATAGTTTGCAATACATCCTCGTGTCTACGTTCCGCCAGAGGTGCTGTAGGATAATGTGAGTCCACACATACACGGGTGTTTTGGCCTTCCCTACAAACGTAAAGGATATTTCAGGCAACTGAAAACGAAGCTCCTGGAAAATTCAGAAAACTGGCCAGGGTGAAGATGTGTAGCGTTTGTAGCGTAACTGGACAGTGTGTGTTCTGATATTGGAGTATTTGAGTTTGTACGGTGACAGAATGGATGTTATATTGTTTGATGTTATGTTTAGAAAGACACAAACGGACACTGATGGTATTTCTTAAACAGTGCTATTTTTGCAAAACTCCAAAAATACTTGTGTAGGCCTACGTGTGGACTAGGCTTTAGTAGCTATATAGTTAGCTCGACATAGATGTGCCTTTGACTTGGCATTTCAATACCAGTATAAAATGTGTGTGTCTGTGTTTGACCAGACGTGATGGTCTGTTGTTGATCTTGTGTGGGTGGCTCTGTCTCCGGTAGTTTTTCTCTCAGCAAAAATGTGTCGGTGACCTCTGACCACAGACGTTGTTGTGTGGTGCATGCCCCACGATCTGGTGTAATGGATCTGATTCATCATCATCTACAGACTGCAAGCAACATTACGTAGATATTGTCAGTTTGCCGTCCCCCTAGGTTTCTGAGTGGAACACCACTGCCTTGAATAAAAATCCAGGCAGGTCTGTAACAATCTGTCAGACGTAATGTAGGCGCTAACTACAAACAAACGTTGTTACATCATAACAATGTTATGTGTTGAAAACTTATCTTCGTATATTTAAGTAAACATGTATGTAATGCTGTGATCAATTACACAGTGCAGAAACAAGTGATAGGAGGGCAGAGGGGCTGAGACAGAGACACCAATGTTTGACACCCTGTTACAAGACGTCAACATGATTCTGAAGCTGTTATTTGAGGATAAAAACATACTGGGTACTTTTTAAGCCCTGGTGAAATATTTGACTCCCCTGATTGTTGTTGCATAATTCGCACTCTGTATTGCCGGCAAAGATATTTCGAATTAGCAGGTCATGCAAATAGTTGAACAAAAGAAGGTAGAGAAGAGAAGGTAGCGAGCACACAGCTAAAATGAATGTTGTGTTCGTGATGGAGCTAAGATTTAAAAATTCAGCAAATACAAAAGTAGGCCAGAAAATACAAAGGAGAAAATCTCACCGCACTGTTTCTTAAAATGAACAGACTTCACAAAAAGCCATCTGAAATCTGGTCCATGGAGAGACTGATAATTAGCTCTCACCCTTACACAGGCCTAATCCCGTTTGATTCATTTCCAAAACTAGATGTTGTCAGCGTCCAAGCCTGCCTGTTTATTGTGCGGAGTTAATGCTACCCATTGGTCCGAATGATTTCCAGGAAGGCGTCGCCTGTTCCAAAATCCCAAAAGGATTGTTAGTGCATGTCATTAGAAGGTTACAGAAAATAAACCTTCAGGGGGATTCAGGCTGGAGCAGGTGGGCGGTGAAACAATGAACAAAGACGGAAACCAAAAGCTCGAGAGAGAGACGGATTATTCAGCACGGGTGGCCGTATGCATCAGTGTTGTCCAAGGGTGAATGAAATGTCCATCCATTCTGACTCAAATATACTGTGGCTACTATCATTACTGATATCAACATGCAGCTCCATCCCCCTCTCTGTTGAAGCCAAACAGGTTAGAGGAAAGCTGCTCTGAGGAGGCAGAGATGTATTTATATTTCCCCTGCATGTGACATTTAAACCTTTGGGACAGGGAACCTTGGTGTATATAATACAGGGGCCCCGCTCCTCTGATGTGATAATAAGAGACATTTCTGAAATGTAATTTTTTTGCTCTATAGCTGTCAGGTTTATGACTTCAAGACAAACACCAGATCGAAAAAAATGCAAACGACCTCCAGAAATGTTGCTGTAAACGGTCGATGCTAAACTCGCATAAATCCACGCGAGCTTGAGTCGATTGTGAAGATGTCTAGACGACAAACAAGCCGCCTCTTTGTAAGGAATTTCATATTTTGTAAGTCAATTTCCGTCTGTAATTGAAACGGTGCATTCACCGCAGAATGCCCCTTATACTAAACATAATTAATTAAGCAAAACTGTAGATGGCTCGCTCCCAAAGATCAGACCCGAGGGACCAGCGCTGAAGGGGAGGGGTGCGGAGGGCTGCTATGGTTAGCGATCCAGGTTGCCTCTTGTTTGGTTAGAAATCATTAAATTACAGTAATGACTAATTTCTCATTCCTGCGTGCAATTCGCCGGAGACCACCATGGATTTAATAAAGAGCTGGCGATGAATTACAAACAGCGAACGGCGGAGGAAAGGCTACGTGATTATACAGAGTAATTCAAAAGTGCATTAATAAAACAATACAGAAACATTGCTAAATCATTTGAGATAAAGGCTATTTGCATAATTCATTAAGATTAATCAGACCAGGCAATCCACCACAGTGCTCCGAGGAACAGAGAGAAAAGACATGAAGCCAATCCCCAGGAAAAACCCTTTTCTATCTACAAACAATGATACAAATCTACCCTTGGATCAGAGAATTAACCTCTGTGCACTTTACAGCCCCTGCAGTGTTGAAACACAATCCTTCAGTCATTCACCTTTGTGTGGGCTAATATTCTATTAATAATGAAAGATCTTTTCGTACCACGGCACCTCTGGGTTTTGTTGCTCTGCCATAAAAGACCTTCACAAAAGTTGAATGGAAATGTATTCTGCGTGTTTGGAAACCACAGTGTGGATCTGAGGCCTGGCGGTTTGACAATTCTGTGAGCTGCTGCTATTGACTTCGGCGTCTCATTCACTGCAGTACAATGAGTCGGGAGGGATGCACATGGGATGAGGTTTGGCAGCGGTCACGGATCACGTACTGTAGATAAGTCACTTGCTCGGCAGGCAGAAACCACCTGTAACCACCGCTGATGTGGATGTTTAAAGGAGCAGTTCATGTTTCCCTAACATGTTAGGGAATTTAAATGCTTTCCTATTTTCTACAAGCGCAAGAATAAATGTTGGCAATGTACGTTTCTGCCAACCATGGATACATTTTACATTTCTTGAGATTACATTTCTGCCATATGTTGCGACAGCACTGTACTTATGGTCTGGTCAGGTTTGGGCACAAAAATCGCTGGGCTACAGTTGGGAAAAGATCCTGTTTCTGCTTAGAATACCTGTTTTTGTCACCATAAACACAGCTGGAGATTGTCCCAAGGTCTCCCTAAAATCCAGTAGCTTGAAACACAGTCCTAATCCACTCTTTACAAAAATGTGTCTTTAGTTTTGGAAACTTCCACACAGTCCCGCTTGTTTGCTGTCAGCAGGAAAGTTGACTGAGGTTGATCCTGGTTCCAGACTTGCTCAGCTGTTATTAGACCACCATGTTTTTATTCAGTTCATTTCAAAGATTTACAGTCACTATGAAGTCTGTTGCTACAGGCTGCAGCTGGTTGGCTTAGCCTCAAAACAAAAACTGGAAACGGGTAAACAGTGAGCCTGGTTCTGTCCAACTGTAACAAAAATCCGCCTACCACCACCACCAATAAACACCTTATATCTCTTCTTTTCATCCAAATAAAAACCAAAGTATAAATATGACACATATTTCAGGGGCTTATGTGCTATCTGCCAAAAACATAGTCTGGTCCTTACACTATATGGCCAAAAATCACTGGAAACCCACATAAGGAGTTGAGTTCATGTGTTTCAGCCAAAAAGATGCTAAAAAAAACAGGACATAGTCGTGGAATTTCCAAAGACAAACATTTAGAATTGGCCATTAAGAGCTCTGTGACTTTAAAGGATATCATACTACATTTCCCCCGGTCAACTGTACTTGCTGTTATCACAAAGCGAAAGCATTTAGGAGCAACAGCAACTCAGCTGCAAATCTGTAGACCACACAAACTCAAGTAAAACTTGCCCATCATCTGTTGCATCGGTCACTACAGAGGCCCAAACTGCCTCTAGAAGCACTATCAGCACACAAATTATGTGTGTGGAGCTTCTTGAAATGGGTTTCTATGACCGACCAGCTGCACGCAGGTCTCACATCACCGTACTCAATGCCAGTCGTCGGCTGGAGTGGTGTAAAGCACGCTGGAAGTGGACTCTGGAGCAGCTGAAATGTGTTCGTTGGAGGATGAATCACACCTCACTATCTGGCAGTCTACCTACAGGAACGCAGTGCCTATACTGTAAAGTTCGGTTGGGGAGAGATAACGGGCTGAGGTTGTTTTTCGTGGTTTGGGCTCCTCAGTCTTCAGCATGACTGGGCCCCTGTGCACAAAGTGAGGTACGTGAATACTTTGCTTAATGTCTTAATTGTGGGGTTGGGATTTCATTTTCAGGGGTTGCCAGATGGTCGTGTTAGAAAATATAACAAATAATATATTTTAAGCTGTGGATAGGTTGTTTTTTTTTTACATCACATTGTCTGCAAAAGTGAGACAAATTACCTTTAAAATAGATTTTGAGTGTGTTTGTGAGAGTCAAAGTTTGGATGGACACAAAACAAACCCCTCTGTTTTCATTTTTGGATGTTGTGAGTTAAAAGACCCAGTGCTGGTGGTGTTGTGACCGGAAAAGGTCGGGAGCCACTGCATTAAGACATGGTTAGATGAGTTTGTTGCGGAGGAACTCGATAGGCCAGCGCAGCGCCTCGACCTCAACCAGAAACCAGAGCGTCGACCGCGAGCCAGGCCTTCTTGTTCGACATCAGTGCCCGACCTCACAAATGCTCTTTTAGCTCGGCTGGGCACAGATTTCCACAGACGCACTCCCAAATCCTGTGGAAAGCCTTCGAGGAAGAGTGGCTACCGTTGTTTGGTGCAAAGGAGGTCCTACTCCAAATGTATGCCTGTTGTTTTAGTATTGGATGTCCAGCAAGCTCAGTGTCGGTCTCTGTTCGAGTGTTGTGTGTTTCTGAAATGTCAAACAATTCCCTTTAAAACTAGCATTTTATATCTGTGCTGAATTTTTGAAAAGTAAATCATCATTTCCTCTAATTTTTTGTTCTCAGCATGAAACATAGCTCACCCCTGCACATTCTCCGGTCTAACGCCTACTGATAAAATCATTTGAGGAGGCTTATAGTCTGCAGATTATTAGCTATGGAGGAGCTGGTTTCAATGCATGTTTAACAGACTGACGCTGCTGAAGCTTTTGATTAAAGTCCTCCCACACCTCCTCCTCCCTGGAATACATTCCCTGGTCAGCCATCTGAAATATAAAATATTCGTAAAATGCTTGTTTTTTTCTAGCGCTGGTCAGGGAGGTGCACACGACTTATTTGAAGCGGATGACACGACTCACCAGTCCTAGTTTTTAATGGACGGCGAATTTCAGTAATCTCAAAGCTGCAGATTTCCATTTGTAGTATTTCTTCTTTTTTTATCGAGCAAAATGTACAAATTAATTAAGATGAAAGAATAACTGAATATTGAATTTAAAGAGCACTAAAAACCAATTTGTTTTTTTCAGGCTTATCTAAATCAAAAAAGATAGTAATCAGAAATTGGCGGGGACGGTTTTCCCACATACGTAGGGGGAAAAAAAAGGGAGGAAAACACAACGCGCATTAGATCTAAATCAAGGCGGGTCGTGCACCTTACGATATGTGCACAGTGAAAACAAAGCTCAGTTACACAAACACCATCTGGTGGGTTTGCTGGAGCTTTATCTTGACAGCAGGAATTAGTTTGAAAAACTGTCAGACACACCGACCAAAATTAGATTTTCTTATTTCATAATGAAGGCTGACGGACGGTAATGAAAAACCGCTCGATCTTGAAAACACCCAAGATGAACTGTACGAGTCTAGCTGGAGAAACTTTCCCCGCTTTCTTTTTTTTCCTTTTTTTTTTTAAAATCCAATCGTGTTATTCTCTCTTTTCAATATCTGGGGTATTTTTCCATCCCTAAATTGGATGTTCTAATTCGGTTTGGGTCGGGGTTTGATGTCATTTCTGACGGCTGTTTGTGTTGTACTCGTCGTCCGTAAGCAGTTTATTCTGAAGTGAGTTGTGCCTCTCTTTCTGTGTGCACCGCTGTGACCTGAGGCATAATGGGATTATCCTGCTCAAGGCAAGATGTGGATGCCTTGAATTCTAATATCAAAGTATTCCTCGCTGTACCTGACACCTCCTCCTTCTCCGTGTTTCTCATGCCTGACTGGACCGGGAGGCGATTAGCCCATGAATCACGACGCAGCTTGCAAGCTGCTTCGACAAGTCATTCACGCATCCTGCTGAGGCTTCTTATCCAAACTTGTTTTCTTCCCTTTTTCTTTTTTTTTTTCTGGCTATTTTACAAAAGCACATACTGTATATTCACATGCGCTAACAGGTTCTCTGTGAAGCGAGTGCTGGCTAATTATTCTTGGCTCATCTGTAGCTTGAAAATGCTGCAGAGGAGTCCGACTGAGCTGCCCCGCTGTGCCGCATCCTATACGTCCGAGTACGGTGTTGACAAGACGTTAGTGCTGGCCAGTGCATTTGCTCTCACACCTCATCAGAGACACTCTCGGCTCCCCACACTGCATTATCACAATGCCATCGGGTCAGCGAGAAAGGGCCCGCTGTAATTTGAAAAGGAAATTATCTTTTGTGGAATTTTACCTGAAACAGACCAATAAAGTAGGGGGAGAAGAAGAAGAAGAAGAAGGGGTTAGTGGGCGTCCGCTCAGGCAGGGGCAGTTGGCAACCTGTGAACAGGTTAATGGAAGTGAGGTTTGCAATGAGCTGATATCTATCTGGATGGGCAGAGAGGGGGAGAGAGAGGCAGAGACACACAAAATGACATTCTGATGGATTTCTAACTGCCCTTTTTCTCCTTGGCCCCATTTTGTGGCGCATTTATTTATTTATCTACCTCATTTCTTGACGCTGTAAATAGCATCCATTCCTCTGCTAATGGTCAGGTTATACTACACCAGCAGCAGGGACGGACCCGGCGCGACATTTGATGATTGAGGGCGACAGTAGATGATGTCAGTGAGGGTGTCTTTTTATTTTAGAGGTAGGTGGGTGTCAATGGACTGTCATTCTGCTAAAAGGGGTCCTGCATTATGTTAGCGGCGCGCAAACGTCCCTCGCTGCTTTGAGATGCTTGGTTTTTTTTAGCCACATGGTCGGCCCACCCACTTAAGTCCAGAGTGAGATATCTCTTCACCTTACAGGATCGTAGCCCTGATTTTTCACTCACCTAACAGTTTCTGGAGATCGGCGACAAAAAAGCGACAACAACAGGTGTTACGATTGAACCATTCACAATCAAGCGGACTTCTTTCTCGTTTTGTCTCTGCAGATAAGCAAAGAAACACTTCAGTTTCACCTTAATAAACGCATGACAAAAGCACTCATGTAGACATCATACATACATCCCTTTAACCCCGATGTAAGCTGTCAACTTAGTGGCTAGAATAACATGTCGGCATTTAACATTTTTGCGCGACAGTTGGATGTCTGTCAGGAGAGATAACATGTCCGAGATAGGACTGCGGCATTTGTATGCGTGAAAACGCTGGATGTTTTTGACGAGACATAGGGACATTTAGTATCCACGAGCTGCTGACTTATACATCCCCTCATGTTTGATGAAATATGGAAGCTCACATGAAAAGCAAGGAATTCCATTGCCTCGACACACACTTAAGGCTGTTTTTTGAGGCCGAGAGGAGAGATAACATTTTAAAGTGGGAAAGTTCCAACTTGTTTAAAATGTTTAATTCAGCTCAATTTCTTTTGATATTTTGGTTAGTTAATTTTCACCACATTGGGACCAACTTAAGTTCGCGCGCCACCCCGTCACAGCCATATGGAAGAGCACAGGTGGACCTCGGTGATTAATACAAATGATTTATCAAAGCAAATAGCTTGAGCTGCTCACTCTCCACCCTGAGCCAAAGAGTGATTTAAGATCTGTGGCCCACGAGGTGCAGGGGAACTTCCTCCAGCAGATGTTCCTGACTAATTATCTATTGTAGCGCAGATCCCACAATCCCTCAGTTCCTCTGTTGTCTTCCGGTGGGAGACTGGTCATCCCTGTTTCATATCCTTGGCTTGGTCTCCACTTACCTGGGGCACTCCTCCTCCATCTGTGAAGGGAACTGGAAAGACACACAGACTAACCCACCAGCAACACACAGCGCCGCACACACACCTTTGGTTGTCATTTTCAAGTGCAAACACCCCCTCCATCCTGCTGTTTAAGCTCAATGGGAGGGGAGTTATATAAAGTGCAACAGTCTACAGCTGTTATCTTTAAGTGTGCTTAGCAAAAAAAAAAAAAGAGGTGGTGTGGTGTGCAGGGCTTTGATGAAACCATTTGGTTATTTATGGAAACAGACCTTTGCTCATGGTTGCGAGTTAGGCTTTTTACAGCAAATAATTGCTCACCATTCATTAAGACTCAATTTATTCATCCAATTCAACAAGTAGAATAACTGAACAAGAGTAAAAAGGTACAAAGGGTACTTGAATTGCAGCGTGCCGAGTTAATGCTGTGTGAATCCCTTTTGAGAAAAAGCGCTCAGCATCGGAGACAAAAATGAGTTTTCCTCCTCCTAAGACTGTTCTCGACTGTACGATGAGCATGTTGGCACATTTATTCCCGCTGAATAATTTAACCAAAAGAGCGTTTACACGCAGGGCAAATTGAAACATTGTGCACACTTTCACAAAAACAGCCTTGAATATTTCAGTAAGGTAACGTCAGGGAGAAATGGCAGGTTTAGCAATGTAACATGAAACGACATCAGTTGGCTGAAACTCCCCAGCCTTTACCGGCATCATCCATTCGGACTAATGGACCAGCTGGTGGAGGAAAAACCCCTCCTTGTACACAGAGAGAACTCCAGCAGCACCTCAGCAAAACCCAGGCCGGAGCAAAGCAGAGCTAGAATGGATTAAGATATGCTTGGCTGCCTTTTGCAGTCCTGTCAATGTGGGCTGTGGCTGTGGGCTGGCGCAGATCAGAGAGACGCAGGAAGGTCATCGCCGCTGGGGAAAGGAGGCAGTGAAAATATTGTCCTGACAAGATGTAGAGTGACTTTTGCAACCCGAGGCTTGTGTTTCAGATTAAACCATGTTGGCTGATAGAAGAGGTGAAGTCAAAGGAGGTGTAAAGGGGGGACTTGAAGGGTGTGGATGCTGCCACCTTTTTTAATTCGCGGTCCCCTCCCCCGAGTCAATCAAGATTATAGTTTGGGATGATAAGTGATGAAAGACTATTACATTTCCTGCCAGTCTTGCGTGAGTTTCACCTCCAGACGTGCGGCGTTAAATGTTAGGAGACATGTTATCGTCTTAAATTAACAGTGATTCACAGCATTTCATAACAAAACTGTGCTGTAGCATTTATACATTTATTATGTATGCTGTGTTTTTCATAGCACAATAAATGTTCTATTTCCCAAGGTATACATATCATCTGTGCCGTAACATATACAGATATCTCTCTTGGTTTTATATTTTTCTTATTGTCAAAACAATGAAAAGAACAAACAAAAAATGTTTGTCTCTCAACAAGGCCCATTATTCCTACTGATGATGCAACAAAGTAGGGAAAAAAAGAGGGAAAACCTATATCAGGCTTTAAATAGACAGAGAATACTTGTTAGTTGGATCAATTCATTGGTGGTTTGGCTCTTTGCATAGAGTTTGTTGACAGTAAGAAAAGAAAAGCCAGCAAATCATATTCTTTTAATAACGTTTCATCTTCTGAAGCATTTATCTCCTGTGACAAGCTCTGCTATCCCGAAGGACGTCTCATCTTAAATGCAAAGAAAGCCATTTGGAAGTGTTTGTTGTTGTTATTAGAATGTCCCGAGCCTAAAGATCTGTGTTCCTGCCGTACAAAAAGTCCCTACTTTGGAGAACAAACAGACTTGAGAGTCAGATTTTTCGAAACAGCTCAGCATAAACTTCATGATCCTGAATAAGTTGGGCAGCCCTGGTCTATCTATAGTGAAGCTTTAAAAGTGGGGCTCGCAGGCCAAAGTTGGCCCTCCATAAGGTTTGAGTTGGCCAATTATCAGTTATTATAGTTTGTGCTGGAATTCAGTCAAATAACAAGCCCTGAGAGGCAACTAAAAAAAATAATTAAAAAGGAACTTAAAAAGACTATTCTGGCAAAACATTTGAACCTTTCCTTAAAGGTCCTATTTGTAAGAACAGTTTATTTTTGAGGCTCATTCCGAAGGCATCAAATACTGACGCTTCGGGTTTCTCAACCCGTCAAAAACTGAGGCATTTGGATGACGGCTGGCCCGACCTACAATCCAAATGTGACAGTATTTGACGACTTGGTAATGAGACTCAAAAATCTACTTTTCTTACCTCTGAGTCATAAAAACAAGACAGAAAACCATTTAGATCAGATTAAGAAAAAGAATCACTAGAATGAGTTTTTTTCTCTCTGGCTTGTCGGGGCTTCAGCATCATTTTTCATCTTAACAATACAAAATAATAGCTGCTTACTTTTCAGTCATGATACTTGAATAAGTTTCACTCTTGGCCCTCAAAAAGGAGAAAGTTTGGGAGATACTAGAGCAAGGCGTGTTTCGTTAAAGCAACGTTACGTAGAAAATTGGCATTTTATATAGTTTCTGAGTGCAACAACACTATCTTAAAAACAGATCCCAGGTCTGTAACAGTTTGTCAGACGTAATTTGGGTCCTAGCTACAAACGAAACTCATTACTTTATAACAATGGTGCGTGTTGAATACTTGTATCGCGAAGTAAACATGTATGTAACGCTGTGATCCTAACCTCTCACTGAAGTTACACAGAGCAGACACAAGTGATCGGAGGACGGAGTGGCTGAGACAGAGACACCATTCATGATATTCAAGACACTGGACCTTTAAAATCATTCTGAAGCTGTTCTTTTAAGGTAAAAAGTTACGCAATGTTGCTGTAAAGTGTACTGATTCATTACAGATAGATCAATAATAGGTTTTCTTAAGTGAGTATTATGTTGCTCTTGGCTGAGTTGACCCCAGCTTGTTTCTTTCTCCTGTATCACTCATTACAGAACGGTCATGCAGATCTTCCTGTTTGTTTCTCGCCACACTGGCAATTTAGGTGCGAGTTCTGGCCACTCCGGGAAAAAGGCTTTCAGCAGCATTCTCCATTAGTTTGGCTGATTCAGGGTTGTTAGCCATTTTTAATTTCCCATTAGACCCACAAAAGCTCTATTCATGTTCTCTCTCAGGTAACTCATTAATTTGCTGTGATGCATATGAGATGGTGAGTGAGGGCCTCTTGCCAAGAGTTGGTTAGCATTTTATGCATAAAAGAAATACAGAGTGGAGCAGATGGTTACATTAGGGACTGATGATACTGACACAATGTAGCGTGTGAATATGTCTGTGTTTGTGTGTGAGTGCGAATAAATTACGCTCAATGTGCGTGTATTATATTAGGCTATTAGGGAGTGATGATGTGTGTAGATCCCACATTTCCTGCTTTTGCCGTGTCTGTACGTGTGTCCCGCGTACATCCAGGTTGGCGCGTTTGAATATACGATGTTAACAAACCAACACTGGATAATGATGACTGTGTGCCGCTCCAGAGAATTAATGCAAAACAGACACTGAGAGACGCATCAGATCCGGCAGTGTTTGGAGCTCATGTAGAAGGAAGATTTTTGCCTATAGTGTCAGAACGAGTGAGGCCTAACAGAAGGCTTGTTTGGCCCCAAACTGCAGGACTTTGCTTTCATTAAGCTCCATGTGAGTCTCAGCACGTTCACCTTTGTTCAGCTTGTTCTCTGCACAGTACCTCAATTTTTCACTTTGCCGTATAGAGTCAGAGCACCGCCGCATGACTCTGTTTCATAAAGGTACTGTAAGGTGAGTTCGGCTCTGTTGATTTAATTATGTGGTGTAGTCTAACAGTGGTGGGCGAATGTAACAAACCTCAACACTTCACCTCATGTGATCTGTGATCAATCCAAACTGTTTATGTCACATGGATTAAGGGGCGAAAAATAAGGATTATTTCTCAGCAATCAATCTGCCACTTATTCTCTGGATTAATGGTTAAACCTAGAAAAATCTTGTGAAAACTTTCCATAGAATTAGCCTGAGCCCATAGACGACATCGAATGTGTTTAGCTAACACTGCCTGTTACAGGAGCATGTTCAGATTAAGCGTTTAATGGGCCACCCCAGTAGCTCGGTTGGTAGAGCTTGCACCCCATGTACAGAGGCTGTGTCCTCTCCGCAGCAGCCGAGGGAATGATTGTGATCTGTGGCCTTTCGCTGCATGTCATTCCCTCTCTCACTCTTCACCTGTCCAACCAAATAAGGCCATCAATGTGATGATTGTGCCGTTTCTGTGCTTGTGTTTGTGTTCTGTGTTTGGTGTGGAGGCTGGCTGTGGCTCCTCTGGTCAGCTGCCTTTCACACACCTGCTGCCCATATAACCATCATACTGCGGTCTTCTCTCTACTCGCTGCCTGATTGTTTCCATCTATCACTGTGGTATTTATGGCGGAAGAACTCGTGCTACTACCTGTGATTCTTTGGCTCTTGTAATACTTTGCTGAATCTCTTGACTCGTTTTTTTGTAATCTCCTCATTATTTCCCAGAGCCGGTGCAACCTCCGAGCTGCAGCTCCACAGTCAGTCTGCCATCTGCCACCAGACATGATACCTCTGTGGATCTACCTGTGTCTCACTCACCTGTGCCTCCACCTCAGCCTCAACCTCCCAGTACCGTTAGTCCAGGCTACACCATCTACTGTGCCAACCGCCTGAGCATTTCTCTACAACCCATTCACTCTAGCAACCTAATAAATTCCTGTAAACCTTGGTGTCTGCTTTTGGGTCCAAAATGCAAAACCTTGAAAATAAAAAATATCAGGAAGTTCAGGAGTTGGGACCATTGTCTTTTTAAACATGCAGATGTTTTATTTTAGTCTTTAATATCAATTATATTCAAACTTCCCCTGAAACATACTGTTGGTCTTTTCACATGTGGTTGTTATTTAAAAAATATATATTTTAAAAGTCTGCTGTTTAATTTCTCCTATTGTAAAGTGTTTTGCTACCACGCTGCATGGTGATTCTGCACTTTAGATAACAGCGATTGATTAATTGATTGATCTTCATATTGCCTGTGTCCTGCAAATAATCTAAACCTAAAGATACTTAAGATAAAATGAACATCGTACAGAATGGAAGAAGATTGAAATTAGCACTTGGGACCATAAACTCATTAGGAAACTGTTGTCTGAGTTATTAAATCAATAGAGAAGTAGGGTCGTTTTCTCATAAGCTTATATACAATTTGATTTTTGCAACCAGAGGAATAACACGCCATATAGAACACAGTCAGCTTTATCTCACTCATCTATCGAGCTGTGTTCATTCTTGTTGATGCATTTCTTACTCAAAGACTTGAATATCAGCCAGTATGTTGTGTTGCTGCCAGTGTGCTGAGTAATTGGCAGGCTCATTAATAAAAAATAGTGATACATGCCCCCAAAGCGAAGTGTCAATCAAACTTAGTCTTATTATAGAAGCCACAAAACAGTAAGTCAATTAATTAATAAGTCAATTCACAAAAAAAATTAATTGCATTTTGTGAAGTGACTATTTTTTAGTTTTTATAAATTCCAAAATGTTAAACTGTAGTTGGTTCAAGCTCATCAAATGTTAATATTTGCTGCTTTTCTTCTTTCTTCTTTGTTTTTTTCAGTGTACTTAGCAAATATGTTCCCTTAACCTTGTATGTAATATTTGAATGAACACATAAGTTTACATTTAAGTCTGCATTAATTTGATTTAGTTGTTTAAGTTATTGACTTTATTCACACTGACTCAACATGGGATTTTTTTGTGCATATAAGTGCATTTTAGATTAATTATCAGGTTGTGCTTTAGGGCCTTCCAACGTTGTGATTGACAAGTTGTCACCACCACTGCATGTCCTTGGGTGCTCTGTCAGATCCAATCAGGATATTCTCCCAGGCTCCACCCTGTAGTCCAAATATGGTCACTTGTGTCTCCAAAAAACAAGACGTTGACAGCCGTGATGCCAAAATTGCAGTAGACAATCCAATGGGTAACACCAAGGTTACTTTAAATTTGTGAAAAGAATGCTAACATTTAGAGATTGACATGTGATCCTAATATTAGTGGTTAAATGATGAGAGAAACGAAAAGTCGCACTATATTGAGATAACGAGTATCCAGTAGACAGTACGTTTAACAAGAAAATCAATATGTCTATAGGATAAATTCAACTGCCTATAAGAGAATGCATCATCCCCGCCAACTATTATATTGTTCTAACACTACAGGCTGTCCTGTATACTTCCTTTTTGAACTTTATGGTCGGTAAAATTACAGCCTACCTTTGAAAAATGTTAAAAAGGCACCCAAGGCCAAATAATTCTACCGAGCGCTCCAGTCAAAAGATTTCCAGACTAAAAGCTTGGACGCTGGTGGTGAAAGCATTCCGAATGTCAAAGGTTGTAGTGCAAAAATGAAAATTCCGAACTAAAGTGGAGCTTTATAATTAAACGCCTCATAAGAACACCCTCTTTAAAGCATTAAAATATATCCTTTTGTAATGTGTAGCCCTCTCAAGGATGCCAAACATATGAGACATGAAATCAGTAATCAGTGTGAAGATGAAAAGAAGCAAAGGAGTCCACATGGAAGAACCTCGGAGGGGCTGGAGACATTGCAATTATAGAAACTATTGACTTGTGTTTCCCAAGGTATGATCAATTGCAGTGAAATAATGACATCTCTGTGTTGTTTTGACCCATTCACGGTGAAGGCAATTTATTTTGTGTGACAGGAGGCTTGCAAGGGACAACTTAGCTGATGTGTGCCAGAGATCAGGGAGAGGAGAGTTTTCAGCTGGAAAGACTTTGAGAGGAAGGTCATTACTTTGTGCATCGGCCTCTCTGAGGATGTGGCCCAACAAATGTGTTTTTTTCAAGTGTTTTTAGCCACTCTGATGATGTTCTACAGCGTTTACAGTAAATAATGTGGATTGTTTTGTGAGCATTTCTTGTTAGGGCAATTTTGTGACATTAGTTGAGTATATTAAATATGCTGTTAATGGACCTACAGCTAAGGGAGATGACTACACTCAAAAGTGACATCTGCTCTTTGCATTTCCTCCTCTGTCCTTTCAGGAAATACAGTTCTTAAATCAATCTGTTTGGGAGGAGGTGACACATGATGTAAAGCTTCATTCTTTTTGAATAGTATGAATATTATGTGCACAATCAAATGTAATGATGAAAGTAAAAAAAAAAAAAAAAAACTTACTGGAAATCACAAAGATTTTGACATTTATACAGTTTTTAATTTAAATTTTCTACTACTCTATCGTATGTTTTTCCTTTTGAGATCAAAACCCTCCTAGGATAAATAGATGCAGATGAGTCTGGTCTCTGGTTTGGAAAAGCTGATGACACACCAACATTTCTTTTTGCAGGGTGAAATATGTACATGATTTAAATTCCATGTTTTTAACGCTTCTATTATTACTTATCACTTTGGCCTTCAAGATGTTATTTGTCTGTTTGCCAATGTGAACGCCACATCTTCAGAATTTTTCAGAATTTTCACTTTTTATTCCCCACTATGTTTAAAGAAGCCCATGTGAACAGCTTGCCTTTATGCCTCATATAACTTTATGTATTTATTCTTTCTTTTTCGGCTGTTCAAAAATGTACTTTTCCAGTATTTGTTAATACATTAATGCCTATGTAAGTGCAATACAGTACGTTATTAACACTGAACAGTCGTGGATATGTTGTTCAGTCCCTGACAGAGTGGTCGTGTACACGGGTGAAAAAAAAGCACCAACCGCGTTTTAATAAAGTTGCCAGTTCTGTCACTTCAGAGTGATAGAGTAAACCCTAACCCTAACCCTTCTCTCCATGGCACTGTGTCACTTTTGTCCTCTGCTGCTGCACTTTTTAACACCAGAGACATTTTATTTCACCAACTGTCTGGTTCTTTTATCACTTCTGGAAGGTTTTGTGGAGAAGTAAGAGGTTGTGGACTGTCTGCGCTCCTGTTAGCTAGCCGGTAACAAGCATCATGCCAGAAGAGGAGTTTTAATGTCCTGCTGCCGGCCGCCTGATGCTTCTGGATCTTCCCAACGCTGCAGACACGATGAGGAGGCACTACTCTGTATCAAGGTAACTTTATATATTTGCTGTTTCTGCTGACATTCATGTCTGACCATTAGGTGCTTGTTAGCTCTGGGTGCTAGAATCAGTATTGTTTTCCCGCCTGCACGTTGCTGCAGTTCAGCTGCTCCCTGTCTCCCTTTAGCAGCAGTTGGGATTATATTAGTACTATTTGTGAGCTAAATTGTTTGTGGCTATTTTTCTTGTGTAAGTGGTGGAATGAATGCAGCTTTTATGTGGATTTTTTTTTGTGGTATGGTTATGTGCTGAATTAGTCTTCATAGTTCCTTCTTTTGTTGCATCCATTCAAGGTCAAATTCAAAAATGTGCTTCTTTGATTCTTGATGCAGCTTCCTCTAACTCAATGTCCTGCCCACATCAATATCTGAGTAGTTACACATCACAGTTAATAACCTATGAACACTGCAAGGTAACTGTTGTGTAAATTGCAATTAGGTTTTTATATTGCTAGTTGTTCCAAATTGTGACACAAAACGTTTGCTAATGAATATCGGTCCCAAGTATCACGATTTCTAAAAATCAGTATTCATAAAAGCCGTAGCAGTCAAACCTGAGTAAAAAGTTCACTAAATTCATTTTTGTTAAATGTGACATTCATATGAGCAGTGCTTGAGTAAAAGTCTTAAAGTATCTGATATTGACTTACTTAAATATAAAAAGTAATGTTCTGTCAATAAACGTACAAAACTATTACAATTAGAAGTAAGTAAATTACACATATTGCCATCTATGTTCATACTTTTTACTGTAGGTCAAATGATTTCCTGCCTGGTGGTTATTGCAACCTGTTTTTTTTTTTGTTTGTTTTTTTAGATCTGATTAAAATCTGATCTGAAATCTGACCTCCCAAGTAAAAAAGAAAAGAAAAGAAATTTAAAAATTGTGCTGTTTGGCGCTGTCATGGTCCTGTCATTATTGTTCATTTTATGTCTGTGTTTTCTCAGTTTATGTGGTGTTTTACCTGTTACCTGAGTTCCTTCTCAGTCTGCCTTCCCTCCACACCTGCATTATATCTCCTTCATTAGCTCTTCCCTCTTCCCAGTGTTTCATTCCTTCAATGTGTGCTGTGTTTTTCCATTCATTAGCCACTCACTTGTGTTTCACTGCCTCACTCCACCTGCACCTCATCCCCCTCATTATTTTAGTTTGTATTTAAGTCCAGTCTTGTGTTCAGTCATTGTTGAATTATCTGTTGTTTTTATGTGAACTTGCTGTTCAGTGTTTGCTTGTTAAAACCTCATCCATTGCACCTCTTAGCTGCTGTCCCCGTAGATCTCTGTTCACCTTTCCTTCTCCGGCCTGACATGCTTTTTAGCATGCAATCTCCAAAGTAACTAGAGTTATCAATGTAGGTAAAAAGTGCAATATTTCCCTCCAAAATGTGGTCAAGTGGAAGTATAAATCCTCAAAAGTACTTTTACCAACCGTCTTTTAGATTCCTTAATTGGTGATCATTTAATTGACCAGAATGGCTTTAATTGACATTGGAGATGTTTATTAAGTGTACAGGGGCTTGGTAGTAGCTGGATGCTTTATTTCATGGTGCTTTTCTGGAGTCATCTCTGGGAAGTTTGAAACTCACCAGTCTATTGATATCCTGGTAAACAGATAAACTCTGTATATACTAGTATGTACTCGGTCAGACCATTTCATATGTTTTGGTTGGCTAAAAACTGTATAAAATTAAGTTTATGGATATACTTTACCTTAGGTTTTGGTAACTGTGTGACTGCTTGCTACTTTTGAAAACATAGCATATTTGTAATGATCCATGATTAAAATATATACATTTACTTCCATTATCTTTGCAACACATTTACATCCGGTCAGTTTCACCATACAATCTGGTCGTAAGAAGCGTACATTTTAGATTGACTGTTCTGCATTATTTTTAAATGAGACAAGGGATGCATGTTATATTTGATACTGGTGGACCAAAAAGCAGAGACACCAGGATTTGTGTAAATTTAAAAAGTTTATTTTCCTTATTTTCCAACAAAAGGTGAATGGCGACGACAAGGGCAGACAAGTGGGCTAGTGGAGACAAATTCCAGGGTTGAGTCGTCTCACTGGGTTTCCGGGAAGAAGCTGGCAACACAGGTGAGCTGGAGAAGGCAATGGAGCAGAGATGCCAGAGTTATCTGCACATGAAGCAAGCAAACCCCATCAAACACAAGCATCACAAAAACATCAAGAACACCAGATTAGTATACTAGAATAAATGCTGGAGAGTCACCAGTAGAGACTAAACAATCTGGCAATGAAGGGAAGAGAAGACCAGGGATATGTAGTGGCTGTTGATCAGTTGATGAAGCACAGGTGCGTCTCTGCTGCAGCGGCCTACAAGCGCACACACTTGGAAAGAGCAGGTGAGGGGAAAAAGGAGGGAGGAAACAGGTCAGGAATACACAACAGGGAAACGAAAACAAGACACAACTAGGCTGACATGGCACGAACCAAGACAATGCATCTTTTACTGTGTGGTAATATAGCGTGAACTGATAATGGTAAATTCCTATGCCACAGTTCATCTGTTTATTATTCAAGACTTACTGCTGCTGTAGGTCCCCTGAGAAGCTTACTGTTTTTCGTTAAGTTTTTACAAAAATGGTTGAGACACCTGGAGGCTCCTGTCTCACATAGTGGATTGTCTGCCTTCAAATTCAAGCCTATGTTGAACAGGGGTGTGATTCGGAAATCCGGCTTTTCTGACCTGAAATTGAGGCTCTCGTAAATCATGCTAATCTTTTTTTAAATTGATAAAAATAATGTCAAAATAATGACCACTGTCAACGTTTTTTGAAAAGATATGATTTTTGTCGGTTTAATATCACGGCCGAATGGCGAATTTAAATTGCACACAGTGAAAACACTACACCCTAAGTTATCTTGAAATCAATTATTATTGT